>JADBJO010014846.1:8877-13877 GCA_016801955.1 Conus betulinus
AGCTCTCTTTTTTGTGCTGATTTGATGAGGATACCGCGCGTCCTTTTGGGAGGGAATGACACTGGCAAGTGCGCAGGATATATAATTATTCCTCGCTACACTGCCCCTCTTTCAGTGCAGGGCACGAAGTTAAAAAGCGCGCAGGGTGTATGGTCATTCCACGTAACAATGTATCTCCCTCTGTGCAGAAAAAAAAGACGTTAAGCTGCGGAGAATGTGTGTCTTCTCACATTATAGTACATCATCGTGAGTACTTGGAATGAGGTTAAAGGATTGTATCCATTGCACGTCCTGGTGAGTAGGTTTTCCTGCGCTAAAAAATGGTATAAGGATAGGAAAAGGTTTCTTTCCCTCTTGGAAGCTGTTCGCCCCCCCCCCCTCTCTCTCTCTCTCTCTCTCTCTCTCTCTCTCTCTCTCTCTCTCTCTCTCACACACACACACACACACACACACACACACACACACACACACACACACACGCACACTACACACACACGCACACACACACAAAGACACAGACACACACATACACACACACACACACACACACACACACACACACACACACGCCACGCACGCACGCACGCACGCACGCACGCACGCACGCACCACACACCACACACACACACACACACACACACAGAAACACACACACACATCAACATGACCAGACTGACTCGATCAAAAAGTCTAGGCAGCCGCTCAACAACGACACCAAGGAAAGCAAAAGAAAACGGCGCTCAGAAAAGTGACAGCAAAGAATGCCTCCTCAAAGATGCCCTGAATGGATCAGCACAGAAAGCCGCTGAGTGTGAACGTCAAGGGAATGGAGGAGAAGAAACCAGCACGACAGAAGACACCCCCATATCTGTCGCAGTGAGTCTGGTAAAAGATATGAAAAACATGATCGAGTTTCTTACAGAACGAATAGCTTCTCTCGAAAATACTGTACTCAAGCAGAATGAGATGATTGCTAGCATGGTCAGATCTAAGATTTCCGTAACAATAACAGACAGCCATACCCAAACAGACAATCTGACCTCTCACACTCTTCAATCGTATGCTGACGTTGTAAAATCATGCCCACCTGCTGCATCACATCCCAAGAAAACTTCACCATCAACGCCAGAGAGCAGGGAGGGTGAAAACAAATCAAAAATCAAAAGAAAAGAAGAAAGCCGAGAACCCAGATAAAATGACGTCAGAATTTCATGACGCAAAAGATCAGACAGGAAAAACACAGCACTCAGTCAGTTCCAAACAAGAACAAAAACAAGACTTCCCGAACGTCGTAATTCTTCATGATTCTGTGTATAAGGGAGTGAATGGGAACAGACTGGGCCTTTCTTATGGTTTTGAGGCCAAGACAAGCCAAGTATTCACATCAGAAGACCTTACTTTGGCGCTTCAGTCAAATCTTTACACTGACGAAAAACCACCAGATGCAGTAGTTATCCACTGTGGGGGTAAACGACCTACAGAAAAAAGACCCAAGACATGTCAGCAAAGAGTTTACTTCCATTATCAAAGACTTTGCCACCAGCCATCCCAAAGTGAAGGTTGTGGTTAGTAAAGTTGCTCCAGTCAAAGATCCCAAACTGGAAATTAAGCGAGAGGTTTTCAATGCTCTAACAACCTCAGATCTGTTTGGAATCAAGAATGTGTCTTTTGTTTTCTCATAACAACCTACCAACCAACAACTGGGCACTCAGAGACAACCTCCATCCTACACCTAGAGGGTCAAGTGTTCTGGCAAGAAATGTTGGAAGGCACGTTCGAAAATTCTTCTGGGAGAAGCCGAGGAAGACAGTGAGATTGTCTAACCAGCGACAGTCCGGAAAATATCAACCTTACAGAGGACACCAGCCCCTCCCTGGATACAGAGACCCTTGGTTCAACATGTTCGACGTGTTGAGTACACAGTGGTATTGAACCAAAGACAAAGAGACCTGTTGATTTAGTTTCTGCGGAAATCTCAGTCAAGATCACTGTTTATCCCATCTTGAGTGACTGTAATTCGCATATTGCTTGTTTTACATTGTCAAAGCATTTTATATAGATCTATAGTCTGTTGTCAACTTTTTGTGAAATTGTGCATTTTTGTTGTTTTTATATTATCTTATCACAACTATCTTTTTGTTATTGTTGTTGCTGGTATTGTTAGCTATTTCTTATTTATCTCATTGAGTTCATTCTTAATCGCAAGGCTGTTGAGACAACACAGCGTTAATCAGGAGGGAAAAAAAATGCCGAAGAAAAATGGAAAGGCAATCTAATATTCAAATAATGCACTGGAATTGTAGATCAATTTCCACAAATCTAGACAATCTTGTGCAGCATCTTTCATCAAATAAGTATCATGTTTTAGCTTTACAATCTCTAAATGTATTCACTAAGAAACTCCCAATCCTTAAGGGCTACTTTTATCCTCCAATCTACCAGTCTGAGGATGAAAAAGGAAAAATCAACACAGCTATTTATATCAGAGATGTTCTGGAGTACAGGCAAATTGTACCACCCTTTCCAACAGATACTAGAAACATTAATGCCTGTGCAGTCAGAGTAAAATTTAATGAATCGCTGATTTTGAATATAGTTTCTGTGTATCTGCCAACTGGTCCAGATGAACAGAACACGGAGTGGCTACGCTCGATTCAGGATCAGAAAGAGAAATGGTTGATAGTGGGTGATTTTAATGCTCATTCTCCCTTTTGGGACAAGAATGCACTGTTGGCAGGTCTATCAATAACCGTTTTCGTCGAAAATGTTATTGATTCTGCTTTATATCTACTAAATAATGGGAGTGTAACTAGAATTCCAGATATATATCGAAACATAAGCCATCTGCTATCGATTTGTCACTTATATCACCAGCTATTGCATGCAACTGTGAATGGGATACTGTCAAGGATACGTTGGGTAGTGACCATCTTCCCGTTGTTATCAGTTTAAATGACAAACAGTAAGTCAGGATTCAGTAAAAGATAAAATTCCCAAATATAATTACAGAAATGCGGATTGGGACAAATTTGAAAGATTGTTGTCAATGCATAACATTGAAGAACTTCAGTCGGATAATATAGATAGTATTTATGCAAAATTCACTGAGATAATTTTGTACGCTGCTGATTCTTCAATACCGAAGTGCAATCAAATGAAAGAGAATAAATATTCAGGAAATGTTTGGTGGAACGATGCTTGCGCAGAGGCTAAACAATTGAAGAAAGAAGCCTTTAATGAATATCTCAAAGACAAAAAGAAAGAAGAAAAAAACAAAAATATGAAGAAGGCAAAAATACATAGCAATAGAGTAAACGAACAGGCCAAACGGCAGTATTGGGTCATTTTTTTTGTAAAAACGAAGTTTCTGATCATGCAGATCTTCAGAAGGTTGGGGAAAAAAAGTGAAGGATATGAAAAATGGAGTATGCCTTCCAGAATATCCAGTGCATATATAAAAATGAAGAATTTCCTTCTAACTCACAAAAGGCCGAAGCTTTCTCAGAAATGTTTGCAATGACGAGTTGCAAAGAGAGGCTTGTCAGAAAAGGATAGAGTTTTTCGAGAGAAAGAATCTTCCAGTGAAATATACAATGATCCAATAGAAGATAACAGCCATTTTATCAATGCCCCAATCACCTTAAAAGAAATGAAAGATGTCATTTTTTCCAATGGAAATAAAAGAACTTCAGTAGGCCCAGATGGAATATCAAATGAATTAATCAAACATTTACCTGCTAATTTTGTTAACTTTCTTCACCAATTCATACAAAGATGTTGGTCGTCTGGAAATATTCCATTAATATGGAAACAATCTATTATTGTTCCCATACACAAGCTTGGTAAACCAAAATCAGACATAAACAGTTATCGGCCTATTGCTCTGACGTCACATACTGGGAAACTGATGGAAAAAATAATTTAAATCGTCTCCTATACTACTGCGAAAAGAACAATATCATACCAATACATCAAGCAGGTTTTCGTAAGGGCAGATCAACTATCGATCACCTTACAAACTAACAACCCAAATTAAACATCAGTTTGCCAGAAGGAAAAATGTACTGGCTACTTTCTTTGATATAAAAAAAGCATACGATCAAGTATGGCATTCTAGACTACTTTATAAATTAAAATCCATTGGCTTATCAGGTTGCATGTATAATTATTTCAAGACTTTTCTAGCAGATAGATCAATTCAGACCAAAATAGGACACACTTACTCAAAATAAAAACCACTTCATATGGGAATTCCACAAGGATCAGTAGTAGCACCAATACTTTTCAATATTTTAACACATGACCTACCATCATCTGTGTCTAATCATGTTGAATTGGTTCAATATGCTGATGATATCTGCATATGGATGAAAGTGACTATGAAAAAAAACGCACTCCAATGAGATCGCTAAATTACACTAAAAATTGTATCAAAGAGAACTTGATAATATAAATGGTTTTATGATTCAAAATGTTTAACTTTGTCTCCAGAGAAATCACATATGATGCTTTTTGACTCTGGTTACGATCGAAGAGAGTTGCCTTCTTTCAATCTAGAAGGGTCAGTTATCAATTATGCACAGTCTGTTAAATTTTTAGGAGTAATCCTTACATCAAAATTGTCATGGAAAGAGCATTTAGAATACGTAATGATGAAAGCTAAAAAAGAGTCTGAACTTCCTAAAAATTGTCAGCAAACACAAGTGGGGACAAGACATTTCCACTCTTATACATCTAGTAACAGCACTTATTCGTTCAAAGTTAACATATGCCCAAGAGGTATTCTCTTCTCCGCCCAAAAATACCTTTTAAAAAAAATGCAAAGTATAGACAGTAAAGCCTATAAACTTGCCATTGGAGTTCCAGTATATACCTCTTCATTAAAAACATATGCTGAAATTGGTATATATTACCTTTTGAAGAAAATATGAAACTTGCATCATCTAAATATGTCCTAAGGAGTACATCAGTTCCAAATTCAAATTATGATGAAGTGTGCG
>JADBJO010014846.1:18877-46027 GCA_016801955.1 Conus betulinus
CTTAATTGATGCGTTTCTGAGAGTGTCGCTCAAATTTCCTGACCAACACTGCAGGGCCTGGTTGACGCAGGATATACTATGATAGGAAGCGTAGAGTACAGCCCTGTCATGTAGTCTCAGACCGAAATGGAAATCCGTACCATCATCTTAATCATCCTCATTCTCATCGATCAGCATAAAAAAAAAACGTATCAAATTCTGTGGCCCTTCACGCCCTGCTCTCATGGTGAATTCAATTTCGATGTCCTCTCCACGTCTGTGGCCTTGTTTTGGTTCCATCGGGGTCACCGTATCGGCGAATCCATGGGGGCTGTCGTTGGACGGACGTGGTGGCGCCCTCTGGGGAGAGCTCACTCACGCCGGCTCCGCGACTAAGCAATTATTGTCGTCAGTAGGGGGCTTAGTAGGTGGTGTCCTGCGTATGTTAGATCAGAACAGGCGCCACTGAACACCACCAAAGTGACTCGGCAGCATGCAGTGTCTTCTCCGGTGGGTTGCCTCTTGACGGCTTGACATTGACTGCTCCCTGTGGATTACCGGTGCCGGTGCTGAGGTGGGGGCCGACCGGGCTGTGGCTGTGGATGGGGTGTCGGAATGAGCGGCGTGGGTGCAGCATTCGACAAAAGTTATTAAGTGTTCGAGGTTTATACAAATCTATATTTTCCCGTTTTACCCTTGTCATAGATTCTCTCATAGATCCTATCCCCTATCAGTATAAAGTAATTTATAACAGACTATACAATTCGTTTCCACTTTGTATCATGTATATCTTCCTTCATACCCCAACCACCTATCTACGTGCTAGTTGTTTATACTTATACTATTGATGTTTTGTTTTGTTATATTTTTGTTTTCTCAATTGTGCTTCTCCTTTGTACTGCCTATATATAACATTCTCTATGTTTTTAATGCATGATATGTAAACATGGCCACGTTCCTGGTTATTTCTGTATTGCTATTTTGTACTAAACTTTGTATAGTGATTATGCCAACGTTTTTTAAAATGCTTCAAATATGTATTTTTCCCTTAGTTGCCTATAGCATGGGCATACTTTAAGGAAATGCAGTTCTGTTTCTTCTACTGGGCAAAAGGGACAAGTTGTTTACCGCTTCATTGTCTATGTACTTTTTATTTGTGTGTAATTCATTAGTTCCTAGGCGTAATCTGGTGAATGCCTTTCTAAATTTTGCTATTGTGATATTATATAGGTATTCCTCAGGCTGGTGTATTGATTTGAAGGAATAGTATGTATTAAATCTCTCACTATTACTTATCTTATCATGCCAGTATTGTTTATAGCAATCAGTGTGATTCTTTGTTTTAATGTTCGTAGAAACCTGTCCACGTCACCTACTCCTTCGTTTAACCAGACTACTGAAAAAACATACATGTCGAGGCAGCGTTTTATGTCTCTTGCCCAGTTTTCGGGTCTTCAAAATTTTCGGCCTTCTCTCTTTCATACGCCTGTTTGGGTATTCTATTTGGAGACATCTTTGGCAACTTGAGCCAGTATCTTACCGCTCTTACAGTGCTGTCTACACAAATGGGATATCTACCTAGTTCTCCATATACTAAGTTATTCGGTGCTTTCTTCTTTGCAACCCCCAAATATTTCGTTTACAAGCGGATAGGTGAACGCTCTCTATAGCTTTATTACCAATCATACCCCATGTTTTCTGCTGCGTATAGAAGTAATTGTTTCACTTGTGAATCAAATAATTTAAAGTAAATAGTCATATCTAGATGTCCCAGACTATATCATATCTAGATGTTTTCATTGTTTTCATTTTTCTATTGTTTTCCCTTTAGATCTGCCTGCATATTCTAAAAGTGAAATGTGTACCGATAGCGTCGTTGTTAGTGTAAAATCCTAGGTACTTATAGCTATTACCACCACTTCTATCTCTTGCCCTTTGTAAAACCATTTTTCTTTTTTGCCTAAGTACCCGCTTTTCTAAAAACCATGATCTTTGTTTTTTTTGTAGATTTACTGTTAGACCTATTGTATCTGAGGCTTCCTGCAAGTTCCTTCAGCTGATTTTGTAGCCCTGCTGGTGTTAAGGAAATTAAGGCAATATCATCTGCAAACAGCAGCGTGAAAATTTCTTCGGCTCCTGCTAAAAACTGGTATCCATGTTTTTTCCTTTCTTTGTAACTCTGTCTGCTACCTCCGTTATTAAAAGTGAGGAAATTAGAGTAGATAATAAACAGCCCTGTTTTACTCCTGCTGAACACAAAAAAAAAAATCTCTTTTTTTTTTTTCGGCGCCATATCTGACACAGGCTTGTACTGTTTTATAAATCCCTTTTTAACATATTTAACATTTTGGTGGGAGATTTTATGCTTCTTTAGAATTTCCCATGATTTCCCCCTTTTACCGTATCGAACGCTTTTTGGTAGTCGATGAATGCCAGATACAGTTTGCTTCTACGTCTGCCATATAGGCAGTTTGACACCATGATAGTTAGGGTGAAAATGTGTCAATTGTAGAGTATTCTTTTCTGAATCCTGCTTGTTCTCTACTGATTGATTTTATTTTCTTCTTCCGCCCAATTGTATATTCTTTTATTTTAGTATATATTTTGGCTTATTATTTGATGAAATTCCTCTGTAATTCCCTGGATTATGCTTGTTCCCCTTTTTGTGAAGAGGTATGATTACCGCTTGTGCCCATTCTATGGGAGAATAGCTGTTAAGAAACAAAGTGTTGAACAACTTTGTTAAGTACGGTGTTATTACATTTTCGATAGTCTTTAGGAATTCTGGGGGATTTCATCTATTCCTGCTGATTTGCCTGATTTTAGTCTTTTTAATGCTAATTTTATTTCTTGCTCCGTTATTACTCCATCTAATTCCTGCACTATAACTTCTTCCTCGATTATTGATACTTCTATTTCATTTTCCCTCTGTGTCAGCGTTGTTTGTGGGTTCAATATGTTCTCAAAATGTTCTTTCCACTGGTTAAAGGTAATTTGTGGTGGTTTTGTTTTCTTTCTCCTTATCTTCTTTATTGTACTCCAGACCTTTTGACTGTCTTTTGAGCTTTGCGTGAGTGTGTCATAAATTTGATTTCTATATATTTTTTTTTTCTTTTCTCTGATTGTTTTTTGGTAGAACGCTCTTTTGTTTCTATATTCTACTTCCCTTTCTTCATATTTATTTGGATTCCTCTTTTTATCTGTAAATCTAACTTTATTTAGGGCTTGTCTGGCTTCTCATTTTTATTCAGCTTACAATCGTCATCATACCATCAATTTATTGATTTACCCCCCCCCCCCCCCCCCTATTGTCCCTATTGTTTTATACATACATCCTCCTGCCTCTTTCAATAATGTATTGAAATTTTTGTATACTTGCGTCTATATCTTGCTCCACCTCTTCTGTTATCTGTTCTAGCCTTCTTTGTGCTACTTCTGTTTAAAAAAAACTGTGTATATTCCTGTGGTTTACTTGAGTCCCATCTAATTATGTTTACAAATTTCCTCTCTTGTTTCTCTAGTTGTGTATTCTGTAGTGTACTCTGTAGCTCTAATATGATAGGCATATGGTGAGATTCAATTCTTTCACCTACAGCACATGTTTTACCACCTCAAGCAACTCTGGCGAGCATATATAGAAGTCTATAGTGCTATTGCCTCTTTCCGAGAGAATGTATATGCATCGTCGAAATTTTCCATTGCTAATCCATTTAGGGGGGGGGGGGGGGGGGGGGGGGGGGGAGGTCAGATTGAAACTCGCACATAGTTTCAATTATTTTTTTTGCCGAAGTTGTTGATTATTGGGTCCTTGGACTTGCGTGCATATACATTCTGGTCATTGTCGAAAATAACATCATTTACATCCTCAGTCAAACCCCACTCCCCAATTCGTGCATTTAAATCCCCACCGATAATGTACAAAAATTCGTTTTCCTTGCTCCATCTGCGAACATATGTATTGTTCAGTCATTTCCAGTGTACATGAAAATCTTTATCAACATAAAACCTGCTATCTACTGGACGAACATACACACCGAAAAATAATATATCTTTCTCACACTGCAATAGATTTCTGCTCACTTTCACACATAATGCATTCTCAATATTAGTTTTTTAGCAGTTGAATATGATCTGTTAACTTTTTAGTCACTAATAGTAAAGTACCTTCTGAAGGCCTACCCATCCGTGTATATTTTATCGCTGGCCAATACATGTGCAGAAAATCATTGAAAACTTTACATCGAAATCAGAATCCCTTTAAAGTAAATGTTTCTGACAAACAACAAAAGTCAAAGGCAGTAACAAATTCAGTGAAATCAGGGTCCGATAATTTCTCAGCCAACCCTTCCACATACCAGCATAAAAAGGACAATGTTTTAGATTTCTCATTCCTCTCTCTGACACTCCTCTCATCCCTCGCTCTCTCATTCTCATTTTTTGTGTCTCATCCTCTGTTCTTCCCTGTCTCACTCCGCTCTCTCACTCTCACTTTCTCTCTCTCCCCTCGCTATTGTTTGGATCTGTTCTTGGCCCGCCTTGGCCCGCCCACCATTTAGTACCCTTTTGGTCTTTTTTGGTGTATTTGAGTGTTTTTTTTTCTAGCTGTCTGTTTGAAGTAATTGTATTGCTTGCATTTGATCGTGATGCCTGTTTCTTTATGGTTCGTGCTCTTTTTTTCCTTTCGCAACGTCTCTCATTGCCTTCTCTCTCCTTCTCTTCCTCTGTCTTCCTACTATTACGTGTGTGTATTATATCCTTTAGTGAGATTTGTCGCATACCGAGTTTCGTGTGTGTGTGTTTCATCACCCCACCCCTCCCATCTCCCTCCCTATATCCCCCCCCCCCCCTACCCCCGTTCCCTTTTCCGCTGACTGTCCCTCTATCGCTGTGTGTGCACTGTGTGTGACTAGCGGTGTCGTGACACGAGTCCCTGCACTCCCTCGATCAGTTTCCGCTCCTCTCTCTCTCTCCTATGTGTGTGACGGTCACCTGTTGCGAGTAAGGCACCCCATCATTGGATGGTTGCTCACTTGTGCCTACCGACTCGCATTGTAAGCTCGCAACTAACTCTGACCCTATGTGTGCCCTAATGATCGATGTCGACTGTACGCATGTCACTCCCTCTACGCGCTGTGTCCCTTTGCCCTTTTCTAACTTTATCGTCTCCCCAATACTCTGTGGTAGGCTTTCCCACTCACTCATCGTCACACTTGCACATACGCGCATTTTTATTTCCCTCATCCACACCATCCTTTTCCTCTTTTTTCTTCACTGTTCTTTCCATCATATTCACTCAGTCTAACTTCCACACCTTCTTCTTCTTCCTGCGCTCCTTTCTCTCTTTTGCTCGCTGATCATATTTTCTTACGCTTTCATGTTCGCTTCCAGAATCGTCTGTATCGTCATACCTTTGTCTTACGCTTGCTCTCGCCCCCCCCCCCCCCCCCCCCCCCCCCCCGTACCCACATATCTCCACCCTCCTCCACCCTCCCCCCCCTCTCGCCCCCACATTCTCTTCGTTTCCCTCACTCTCATTTCCCTCTTCCATCCCTCTTCCCCCCCATCTCCTTGTCCCTTTCCCTTGCACCCTTGCGCTCCTCTGTACTCCTCCCCCTCCCACACCCCCATTTTCCCCCCAAGTTCGCATTCTCCACCCCAAACCTCCCCCCCCCCTCCCCTTCTTCTTCATGCACTTCCTTGCCCCCCTCCCCCCCTCAACTCCCCCATAATCCCCCATTCTCCTCCCCCAGTCCATCCGCTCCATCCCCTAGCTCTCCGTCCCTCTCCCTATCCTCTCCTCGGCCCCTTCATCCATATTGTCCCACACAGATTCCCCCCTCCCAACACACGGCCCATTCCATCCATATTGTCCACACACACGGCCCCCCCCCTCCCCATCACACGGCCACTCCATCCATCCCTTGTCCACACAGATTCCCCCCTCCCAACACACGGCCACTCCATCCATATTGTCCACACAGATTCCCCCCTCCCATCACAAGGCCACTCCCAGCCTGGTGCTCTCTGTTATGCCACCCTTTGTTGCGGTTCATACTGTCCTGATGGCACACTGTCTTTGTCCTTCACTCGTAGTTGACCCCCTCTGTAGTAGCCTACTTTTCCTTGGGCCCGTAATGTTCTCCGGGGGTTTCAGTCTGGCGTCTTGTTCTGTCTTGTATCAGTCTAATCCCTTCTCTTTTCACCTTCCCCCCCCCCCCCCCCCCCCTCCCTCCGTATCCTTCATGATTTTCATTCATCACATCTGACCATCTTAATAGTTTCACAATCACAGGTCTTGGGTGCGGATTCAGCGGGTTCCTTCTCTCCCAACCTATGTGCCCTGTCCACCACGTCCTCCTTCCATGCAGGGTCTGACATGAAGTGGTTCAGCAGCTCCTTCTTCACCAGTTCCTCACAGTTTTCACTCGTATTCCCATCTTGTGTTTCTTGCAGCCCTAGGATCTTGATGTTGTTTCTTCTTGAGAAACCTTCTAGCTTGTCTATTTCTTCTTCTTCCAGCCCAACTATTTTTTGTGCCATGCACTCTCGCTCCTCTTCTAGTTGTCTAATTGCTGCTGTGTGTTTCTGTGTGTTTCTTTTTTTGTGTCAGCCACCTCTTTGTGTGTTGTTCTAATGTGTTAGCCATGTGTATCTGCTTCGTCTCTACTCTATTTATGGTGTCTATCTGGGATTTGAATTTATTTGCTAATGATGTCTGTGAATCTGTAAGTCCCTGAAGCCCTGCGAGTATCTGTGTCAACTTGATTTCTAAGTTGAGAGTTTCTCGTCAACGTTTTTTGTTGCAGTTTGTGTGGCCCTCCCCCTAGCGTTTCCTGACTGTTACTGGCGCTACTGGTACTGATGTTGCTGCTGTGGCTCGGACCCGGGTTGATCTCGACGTCTCCACTCAGCCGGAGCCTGCTCGCCAGGTACACTGCGTTCACCAAGGTTGCGATCATGCCCATCGTTCTCGTGATCATCATTGCGGCAGTCTGGCTAGGATATCCGTGCGTTCCTCCTCCCCACTGCTGCCACTGTAACGCCGTATCGACCGCGACCCGCCATGGCTGGCCGTCCGCTGTTTCGCTGTCGATACGGCCCGCCCCTCTTTTAGTCATCTCATTCCATGGCCCCGTTGGCGAAGACACTGCGAGTCCAGTCTCTACACTCATCGAGCGAGCCGGGTCGCGTCGACCATGTCAGCGCGTACCTTGCACAAACCAGTTCGAACACAAAACGGAGCACTTCACTCACTCCCAACACTTTTTCGCTGACGCCATCTTGTCTGTTTACTTGCAACCTCCCTGGCCCCCCAAACAAACCAATTTTTGCTCTCCACAGCTGTAATTCCCCCATTTTCTTCTTCTAAATCAAACACGGCGTTCACTGACACTCTTAATCCACTTTCGTGCTAATTCACCACTGACACTGTCGTCGTTCTGACCTAGCACGCTTATCTTGCTGAGAGCTCACACACAGCCCTGCTGCTCGACGCCATCTTGATGTGAACACCCCCGAGAGAGAGAGAGAGAGAGAGAGAGAATGTTTTAATGTTAGGCTTCAAGCCTGTAAACATAGGTACACGTAAACAATGTAGTGGCTATGCAAACTTACCGGTGATAGGAATCAACTTACAGTTGTAGCAATAACATGTTCTTCACTATGTCTCAGTGCATAAAAATATACATAGCTACATCACGAATAACTGATTTCCTCACTACGCAATAAATGTCGGCACTTTACCTCAGTTGACCAGTTAACCTTTAAATGCTTTGATATATATTTATCTCTAAGTAGTGCGTAAGCTTCGTATCGAAAGGAAAAAAAAAAATGTAGCTCATCTTCACTATTCTTACAAAATGGGCATTGCATATCCTCATATCATTTTTTTCTGTATTTTTCTCTAAATCATGTATGCCTCTTCTGAATCCAGTGAGTGCTGATCTAAATTTGTTAATGGTTATTATTGATAAGTATTGTTCATGCTGTGGAAGTAATTTGAAAGAGCAATAGAATTTAAATCTGTCACCATCCTTAATCTTGGATTCCCATGACTGTTGAAAACAGTGTATCATTCTTTGTTTGAGTGTTCTCAAGAACATTTTGATTATTTCAATCATTCCATTTATATATACCTCCGAGAAAGCATACCTGTCCAAACATGCTTTAATAGACGACACCCAGTTATTAACTTTTGACTGTCTTTCTGCTTCAGCCTTTAGTGCTGAATTATGCTACATTGAATATGCTTGGTGTGGTAAAGGTGTCATGTCCATTTTCGGCAGAGAAAACCAGCATCGAAGACTGGATATAGTGCTATCTCTCTCTATATAAAGCCAGGGTATCTTCCGGTCTCACCATATACCATTGTGTTCGGAGCCGTCAAGCTGACACCTAAAATCTTTTTTTTACATGCAAATAGATGTACAGCTTCGATTGTTTTCATCTGAGTGACACCCCAGATTTCCGAAGCATACAACAGCATTGGTTTGACCTGTGCATCAAACAACTTGAAAAAAAATGGTCATATTCATGCCTCCCAAACTCCACATTGTTTTAAGAATGTCAACGACTTCTGCTGCTTATGCCCTCCGAACTACTTCTTCTACAGCACATTCAACTGATACTTGAGTTGTAAGAGTGAAGTCTAAGTACATATAACTATTCACAATCACTACCTTATTTCCTTATAAAACCATGTTTTTCTCAACTTGAAAGATGACCTCCCTTTCTAAATACCATGACTTTAGTTTTCCGTTAATTCACCTTTAGTCTTAGTTTATCTGATGCGTTGGCTGAGTTATTCAATTGATGTTTTAATCCGACATGGTAGTAGATATGAGTACAACATCATCAGCAATAACAAAAGATTTCTTTTTTTTCTGGAATCCATGTCTCCCTTTTCTTGTTACCTCTTCAGCGACATCAGATATCAATAAAGAAAGTATCAGGGGAGACAACAAAACCCTATTTTAGCCCGCCTGGACACTCGAAGAAATCTGACACAGTTGCGTCCCATCTTACACATGGCTGAACGGAAGAGTACATACTACGTAACATGCGAATTATTTTAGTGGAAGTCTTAATCCTTCCTAGCGTTTTCCAAAGACTATTTCTGTTAACTGTACCAAACGCTTTCATATAATCTATAAAGGCAACGTATAATTTACCTTTCCGTCAGTTTGATGGTTTTTTTTTTTTTTTTTTTTTTTTTTTTTTTTTTTTTTCCCCTTCCTTCACATTTTTAATCAAACAATATAAAAAGTGGGAAAAAAAAAGAGTGACATCATCTTTTGCGAGATTTAACAACTTACTGTTTTTCTCCTCTCCTTCCTCACTCTCTCCATTTCAGAGGGAGGTTGTGAAAGAAAGAAGACTGGGCATATGAAAATGTGTATTAGATCAAGAGCTTAAGGAAGTGTTTTCTTGAAGAATCATTGGCCTGTAGTTGTTCCATGTAGCATGAAAATGGTTTAGATTGTTGTTGACTTTAGCATTAAACAATTCGATTTTTATATCTATTGCTCAAATGACTCTGAAAAATTGAAGCATTTGGTCTTTGTGTTTTGATTTTGCACTTATATATGAAGTTTAGCTAGCATAATAATGAAATCAAAAACTGTCTCTGTTTTCACACGTTGATCTATTCCAAAAATAACGATATCTCGTGTGATTTTGATATTAGTTGTGTTTTCGACATTTTTCATTAAATAACTTTTCAACTTCTGTCAAAAAAGTTTGAGCGTGGTTGCACATCCATAAAAAGTGTTGGACCGAATCTCTCTCTTCGTTACAAAAAAGTACAACTTGTCGTGTTTGTTAAGCCCATAGCATTTAAGACAATATTTGTACCAATAATTCTGTGTATGATTCGAATTTGTAGCCATTTTTAATTTATATCTTTGATTTTGTGGACATGAGTAAATACTTTATTCCAATGGATTTCAGAATTCAGTTTGTTTAGCCATTTGTAGCAGCAATTTGGCTTGCGCTCATCTTGAATGAAAATTTCATAGAACTGTTTGGCTCCTTTATTTTCCTTCATAATAGTATTTAAAGCCTTCGGTGTGTTATGACTTATGTCTCTGTTATTATCTATTTTCATACCGTTTTCCTTATGAATTGTTTCATTGAAGAAATCCATCCATTGTATGAGATAAAATCTATGGTGTAGTCAACATTAATGCTAAATTCTCTAAAGTTCATAAATTGTCCATTTTTGGTTTCAAAAAGTGTTTTTTTATTGCGAATATCCCTTTCTCGACTAACTTATTTTGCTTGATTACCGCATTTCCTACTTTTATCATGTCATTGTAAAATACGGGTTCAACAAGTAGTTCATTTAATGTCTCGGGTGTGTCACACAAAGACAAAATTCCCGATAGGCTGTAAACGTGTCTTTCCAAAATGAATTAACACTTGTGTATCCAGAACCGTACCCTGGTCCATAATTTTCGATTCTATCACTGAAGGGGTATAATTTTTTTTTTTAAAACGATGTTCTTCCATTTATGACTTGTGGTTTTAAGTTTCTTTATCCACAGAAGTTTCAAAGCATTAATGTATTTTTTAATATCAGGTATGTTTAAACCACCTTGCTTTACAGTCTTCACTGCTGTTTTCCTGCTTATTCTATCTTGTTTGCCATTCCAAACGAAGCTGAAAAACACATCTTTTGAAGTTTTTGAATCAAAAGGTCAGGAGGGTTAGGTAGCAAAATCCAGAGGTGTATAGTTTTGATAGAATAGAAAGGGACTTGAGAACAGCAACTCTTCCGACTGGCGTTATACTTCTCTGAGACCAAATTTCTGAATAATGTTTTAACTTCCGAAAATTTGTCATTATAATTTAAGTTTTCACATTCTTTTAAGTCTTGAGTGAACCAAACACCAGTATTTTGAATTTAGAAGGATTCCATATCATTTTCAGATGAGGACAGTATCTTTTTTTTTTTTTTTTTCGAGTTTTTTATAACACCCAAGCCATATTGATTGCGTTTTTTCATTATTCAAGAGTAGGCCTGAAATTCTGCCAAATGTGGTAAGGACATTCATAGATCGTTCAAATGAAGTTTTGTCACCAATGTTTATTAGCTGAGTGTCATCAGCGAACTGAACTATTTTGGTGTTCTATATCGTTTATTTTTATACCTTTTATGTTCTTGTCTTCCTTTATCATTATCGCTAGAATTTCTGCACATATTATAAATAGGTAAGGAGATATAGGTCTCCCTGTCTACACCCCCTTTCTATTTTAAACCATTGCGCAGTCTGGCCATTTACAGTGACTGTTGATTTAATATCTTTATAGCACGTTTCTATCCAGTGGCATATACTGTTACCGAAACCAAAAACCCTTAGCACATTGAACATAAAATCCCAGTCGAGGGAGTCGAAGGCTTTTTCAAAATCTATAGATAGCAACAGACCAGGGAGATTTCTTGCATTTAGGTAATTAATCAAAAATCATAAATCAGCCTAATATTGTCACCCATATATCTGTTAGCCATGAAACCTGTTTGGTCTTCACTAATAATAGAAGGTAAAAACATTTCTGATTCTCTTGGAAATACACGAGGAAGCTATCTTGTAAACTACATTTAGGAGGGAGATGGGACGCCAGTTTTTTACAAATTCTTTAGGTTTATCACCTTTTGGTATAGAAATAATCAGTCCCTCCTTCTGTGTCGCCGAAAATTCTCCGTCTCTATACGATTCATTGAGATCTTACCACCAATGGCCCAAGTATTTTCCAAAAGAACTTAAAAAATTCAGCACAAAACCCATCTGTACCTGGGCTTTTGCCATGTTTCATATTCTTTAAAGCTATACTTGCTTCTCTAAAGTGATTTCCCCTTCCAACATTTGTTTATCATCTTCAGATAAATTTTGGAATTTTTTTAACAAGTTTTTTTTTTTTTTTATTTCGCATTTTTCAGTTACCTTTTTCTTGTATATAGTTTTCGTAGAAAGTTTTAACTTCGTTTAAAAGATCTTTCTGTTCTTTTATTACTTCATCATCTTTGGTCACTAGTCTGGTCATTTGTTTACTAATATAATTTCTTTTTTCCAGGTTACAAAAGTATTTCGAGATTTTTTCACCGTCTGCGATCCACCTCGCCTTTGACCGTAACAGTACACCTTCATTTTTTTTTTTTTTTTTTATCCCTGATCGCTCTTAATTCTTGATTTTTTTCTTCAATCATTCTTATTTCAGCAGCTTCTCCTTTATTCTCTATCCTCTCAAGATTCTTTTTATATTTTTGGTGATTTCGATTTCTTTTTCTGTTTTTTTTTTTTTTTTTCATTGTAGCGTAAGCTATTGATTTACCTCTTATTTTCATTAAAAGGAAATCTAGGAAGACTTTGTCTTTTAATTTAAATTTGAGTCCAGATTGTATTAACTCAGACAATACTGATTCATCTTGTATTGCTGATTGATCAACTATGTGTTTCTTTTATCACATTTACAATAAATTCATTAATTTCATCTACATATTGTTTATCCTTTAGTAGAGATACATTGAATTTCCAGAATCCTTTAGATTTGTCACTTTTACCGAATTTCAAACATAATGTAACCATCGAATGGTCAGATCGATAACCTGGGTCAATATCAGAATTTTCATAATAAGAAATAAGATACTCAGATAGTAAAAAAAGAAGTCTAATCGACTTTGCTTAAGTGGAGTTCGTTTACGCCAGGTATATCTCCTACATTCCGGATTCTCTTCCCTCCATATGTCTGCCAACCCGATTCTTCTGTCATGTTTATGAGTTCTTCTCTTGCTTTCCGATTATTATCGTGTACATAATTGTAACAGTCAAGATGGGGATCCATTGTGATGTTCCAATCACCCACACAAATAATATCATTGGTATCATAACTCCTTATGTTTTCCTTAAGCGTGCTGTAGAATAGTGGATCATCTTTATTTGGCCCCACACATTAACCAAGAGAAAGTGTTTTTCAAATGTACTAATGCTACAATTATGAAGTTACCATCTTATCTCGTTGGACATTTGTTATTTTGAATTCAAAATTATTTGAAAATAATACAGCTACACCTCTGGAATTTGACCGATATGAGGCAAATAAGCATTTGTAGCCCCATTCTGCAGTTACGTATTTCTCAAGTTTCTGGTAAAGTGGGTGTCCTGTAGACAGTAAACTGAATGATTTTGCTGTTTTAAATAGTGAAAGATATCCCTACGTTTATGTATGTCACCTAGACCTTGACAATTTAAGGACGCAATAGTTAGACTATCCATGGCGATTGAAAAAACATTTCAAGTATACAAAGCATAGAACACAGGAGGTTAACACAATGGAAAACAAGAATGAAGCCCAGTTCTTCCATAAATCACAGCTTATATAACAATAATCCTCATTGAGTACATTGACGCACTGCTTCCCACAGTCTGTTACACAGAAACACATATCAACAGATACAAATATGAAAAAAGTGTACATAATCTCTGCATGAGAGATCTGAAAAATACGTAAAAAGATGTCGTAATCTACTTGACCACCGCAAGCGAGCACCGAGTGCAAATGACTTAAAAAAAAAAAAAAAAAAAAAAAAAAAAAAAAGTGTTGATTGTGTCGACCGACGTTTTCAGATGAAAAGAAGAAAGAAAGGTTTAAGAAATAAGAAAATATTCTCATTATAGTCTGAAAGGAAAAATATGAAATGCGACACAAAGTAGACATGAATGGACAAGATGAATTATGAAAAAGAAAGCAGACCGAGGTCGGGTGAGGACTGAACAGATGAGCCAGGGGGTGGTGTAACTACGGTCCAGGTTGTAAAAATAATAGTATAGGGGGGAACACACACACACACACACACACACACACACACACACACACACACACACACACACACCAGGGAAGGAAGGGGCCATAAAAAAAAAAAAATCCTTTTTGTGTATTAAAAAAAAAAAAAAAAAAAAACAGTAAAAAATAAATAAATAAATAAATACAAGTGTCATATCTTGAGATACAAGCTGTATCCCCTCCCAATTCATGACATGAGTTTTTCTCACTGCAGGAGAGGCCTCCAGGAGGCAGGAGTTGAGTATTCACTCGCGCTGGATTGTTTGCCGCTCCAACTCCGTGCCACCCAGCGCACACCACACCCCACGCGCACTCACACGAATGCGCATGTGGTTTGGGTTGACAAGATTTTACAAAACAAAGGCAAAAAAAATGGGATTAACAAATACTTATTTGTCTGTTTGATGTTAACTACTCTTTATCATTGATATTAAAGTGGCAATATGATCGACAGAGGAATAATTTTTACGAAAGTCCTGCCTGTTCTTCACAGATGTGTTCCTTTTCAGCCCATTTATAGAGGCGCGTCTTCAAAATGCTCGTGAAAACTTTTCTGGTTATACTTAATAAAGATATGCCACGATAATTATCCTGAAATGCAAGATCACCTTTCTTGACAGGAGGGATTATAATTGATCGTGTGCCGTCCTCGGGGAAACCGCTAGAGTTGTATAATTTATTAAATAATTTTGTTTTAAAAAAAAATGACCAAACGTTCTACTGTTTTTAAGAAATTCAGGACACATTTTGTCTACGCCAGCGGTGTTTTTTTTTTTTTTTTTTTTTTTTTTTCGAATGGCTCTTCGAACTTCTGCTGTTGTAATTGGTTCTATCCAGTTCAGGTCCCAACATCTCACCTCCCTCGCCTGCCCGGTTATCTAGATCGTGATCGCACTGGTAACTGGACTGTCCTAATATTCGTCCGAAATGTTCTTTCCATTGTCCTTTTTCAATGGTTGGGGTCTGACGTGGCTTCCTGTTCATATTACGTGTATGCGACCAAAACTTGCTGCCACTATATTTATCTTTTAATGATGTTTCCTTTACACTTTCAAAATAGGTCTTTTTCTTATATTCAAGCATGGTGTTGTAATATGATCGTTTTCGCCCGGAATATAGTTTCGTGCTCTTCTTTTTTCGTGCGTTTAAATCGACCTAGCGCTCTCCTAGCCTCGCAGTTTTGCGAATGACACTCTTGATCATATCACTTGCTTCTGCGCTTCAAGCTTTTCCCTCCAACCCTCATCGTATGTCGCATGCAGTCACCTGCTTGATGCAGAAGTTCGGTGAACTTCGCTAGCGCTGATTTTAAATTGCTGTCTATTAAAACGCATTGCCTCTTCAAGAATATTCACCGATTCTTCTGATGCTATGCGTGAAAGGAAAATATTTTCTTTCGTTGGGACCCATTTGAATTTCTTACAGGTTTCCTCGTTTTCTTTTTTCTACATCATGTGGGTTATTTCTAGTCATTAGACGTTCTACTGGCATGTGTTTTTTTGTTTTTACACGGGTGGCAATACTTAAGTTATGCATGAAGGGCATAACATCAGGAGAACATAAGTAATAACGCTGCTGTTGCCGGTAGGAATAATCAAAACATTTCTGAATCAGACCGTTCATCAGCAAAAGTTGCAAAGCTGTGCACAGTTTCCTTCAGACGTTTACCAAAACCATCAGGTGTTTAAATCATCAGACTTCCTTAGAAACAAAGAATCTTCCTGAAGTCACAATATCTTCAAAGGAGGTGTCGCCGACTTCGAATACCCATTCACCAATTCTAGCGTTCATATCACCACCAATAGCATAAGACACACCCTGTCTTGATTCAATGAGAGATAGCAAGAAAGGTTCAAATTCTTCCAGCGTGCAAGTCATACTCCTTTTCTCGCTAATATGGACTACCAACTGGGTGATTATACATTCCTATAAACATCACATCTTTCTCACAACCAAACAGCTTTTTTACTAATTCTAAAACATAATACATAATCAACTCCTGTCTTAATTTCAAACACTAAATGAAATAACGATTTTTTTTTTTTTCACCAGCATGATCCCCCCTCCCGTGCGTGCGTGCGTGCATTAATCAGCTCACACACACACACACACACACACACACACACACACACACACACACACACACACACACACATTCACACACACACAAGCGCGTGCGCACGCATACACCACCAAACACAGCGCGTCAAGCCGCATACACGGTGTTTTTTCGCTTGTCTGTGGCCGTGTTGAAGTGCCAGCAGTTGGGGAGAAGGTAGCTTCGCGCGGAAAATCCGCTCGATTTCAACAGTGTCCTCAAACTGGCAACTCACCTGTTCAGGAAACCGTGCAGTTTTGAAGCACACCAACAAGGTATGATGATAGACCGAAATAAGTAAATACAAATAAATAGATAAATGATCAAAAGAACGAGAATCTATACGACTACTACTACTACTACTACTACTACTACTACTACTACTACTACTACTACTACTACGGCTGTTGCTGCTGCTACTGCTGCTGCGATTACTGCTACAAATACTACTATGACTACAGCTTCTGCTGCTGCCGCTACTACCACTACAAACTTATTACCGCTGCTACTGCTACTATTACTACTGCTACTACCAATGACAATAATGATACTAAAGATACTAGCCTAGTAGACGAAATAATTTAGTGAATATTTGCATCAATCGATCAAAAATGAATAAAGGATGTAAATAAAAGGAACTTGGTGATATGAATACAATGGATGCTTATGATAAAAAATAAGTAACTGAAAGAGAGAGAGAGAGAGAGAGAGAGAGAGAGAGAGAGAGAGAGAGAGAGAGAGAGAGAGAGAAAGAGAGAGAGAAGGGGTGATGGTGGTGGTGGTGATGGGGATGGGTAGTGAAGTGAGAGGAAATGGCAGGAAAACGAGTGTGTGACATTGCAAAACAGGGTGGATTAGTTTGGGGTGGATGGAGGTACGGGATACCCTGTCAATAGCGCGCCGACGGCCGGCGAGATTAGAAAAAGCGGAGGACCTCAACTGTAAACCGTTCCCACGGCTACCTCTTCACAACCGTCGACAGAGCACCAGTGCGCCTCGCTACTCCTACGGTTATCACCATCAGGGACTTACCGTCTTGACGTCATAGAGCGATCATCCGCCGACATTTTGGCGGTGTTTTTTTTTTTTTTTTTTTTTGTTTTTTGTTTTTTTTTGTTTGTTTTTTTTTTTCCAAAGTGCACAGTATTGTATCACTGCTTCGTTTATTATCAGCGCAGTCATTTTTTTTTTTTTTTCATCTAATTCTTCCCACACCTCTTTTACATGTACTAATTGCAAGCTGAGTTTCTGGCCTTTGGCATAATAACCCTGGATAAATTGTTCATCTGAAGAAGTAGCATGGATGTCCTTTGCACTATGGTTTGAATCGTGGCCCACCGTTTTTCCCGACATCTTACCTGCTGATGCATTGCACTGTTATTCATTCATTTTTCATCCATCAGCCTTATTTCATTAGTCATCCTTTTTTTTTCATCCTGTAGATCTTCATGCTGTGCTTAGTGGAAAATGTCCTTTGTCATAGAATAATTCCACTTCTGTATCACCCTGTTGTTCGTTGTGGATTTCCAGTCTCAATCTGGTTGGCTGTAATCGGAATGAAATTATTTTTTCTAAGATCACAAAATGTGTGAATCAGTCATCCTATGGACTTTTTTTTTTCTGGAATGAATATTACGTAATATAAACTGTCAATTTCAGAATTTAGGTTTCTGAGATGACATGACATCAAAGTAAACTGAAGGACATAAATAATACAAAGATCACGTTCTTAACTGACAACAATGAAAAAGGACAGATTTCTAGGATGACAGATCGTGATATATATGCAGTAAAATAAAGGATATTTCGTTAAGATGACACGACGTTACAGACGGTAAACTGAGGTTTTGTTATATATAATATGAAATCATGGCAGTTAATCAGAGGGTTTTTTTTTTTTTTTTTTTTTCTAGAATGACTGGAAGTTACAGATGATAAATCAGAGGACATCTTTGTAAGATGACAGAGCCTGATAGTAAATTAGATGACATTTTTCAAAAGATGAGAAAAAGTGACAGCAAATTAAAGAACTTTTTTTGTCAAAGATAATTCAATAAGATGGACGGCAAATCGAAAGACGTTTTCCAATCAGAATTTCCATGAGACAAAAGCATTATAACAAAACAAAAAACACAACAACAACAACAACAACAAAAATCCCACGGCTTTCCAAAGCTCTAGCTATTAATAGAAGGTACCCGACGTATCGAAAGCAAGGGTACAGCAAGAGAACTTGTGCATTACTTTCTCTCTTTCTTTCGAAATCCCGGATCCCGGCCTTGCTAATCCTCAATCCGGTTGGTAAGGCTAAGTTAACAGGCTGCTGCAGAGACCTCGCTGATCCCCACAGCGTGTCCTGGACCTCAACCGGACTATCGACTGGGCCACGTCTGGCGTCTCAAGGCTTCAAAGGAGGGGCAAGAATGTAAGATGTGGGTGGGAGTTTGGGAGCTTGTGTCACAAAGGCACTGGTCAGTATGAAAGAGTTTGAGATTACAATCAACAACTCTCTCTCTCTCTCTCTCTCTCTCTCTCTCTCTCTCTCTCTCTCTCTCCTCTCTCTCTCTCCATAGAATTTGAAATGCTGCTTTGTGATGATTTGTCAGCATCGGTTGTGGTCAATCGTTGCCTTTTTTAGCATCGTTACATTTCAACATAATCAGATTACGTGAAACATACTGTTACATCAAAAGAGCCGAAGTTGTTGCCCAGGCTTAAAGACTGACCCACTCACCCCACTACCCCAATCCCCCTCCCCGTTCCCACCCCCCTCCCCTCCCTGAAAAAAATTAATATTACATAAAATAATCTAAACTGAGAGATCCTATTCATTCTTCGGCTCAGCTTTATATCTTATGTTCTTCTTGTAACATTGCCATCATTTGCCTAGGATGTGATCTCTTCGATACTGAAAAATAGAAACCCGTTTGAACCAGTCTTCCATCTGTCCGCCTGCCTGTCTGTCTGCTTGCCTGTCTGTCTCTCCCTGTCTCTGTCTCTTTGGGTCTCTGTGTGTTTGTCTCTGCCTGCCTGCCTGTCTATCTGCCTCTGTCTGTCTGTCTTGCCTGTGTATGATTGTATGCATAAATTTGTGTCCTGCCTGCCTGCCTGCCTGTCTGTCTGTCTGTCTGTCTGTCTGTCTCTCTCTCTCTCTCTCTCTCTCTCTCTCTCTCTCTCTCTCTCTCTCTGTGTGTCCATATAGATATAGATCTAGGTGTACATCGAGATAGAAGACTAGATAGATGGATAGATAGGTGGGTTGGTCAGTAGGTCGGGTCGTTGGATCGGTGGTTCGTTGAGTCAATGGGTCGATTGGTGGGTCGGTGGGTTGGCCAGTGGTCAGTGGGTGGGCTAGCTTGGCTTGGCCTGGCTCGGCTCGGCTCGGCTCGGCTCTTGGCACTTGGCTCTTGGCTCGGCTCGGCCTACCTGGGCTGGTCTGGGCTGGGTTGGTCGGTGAGTCGGTGGGTGGGTCGGTCGGTCAGTGAGTCGGACGGTGAGTTGATTGGTGGGGTCAGTCAGTGGGGCGGTCGATGGATGGGTGGGTGGGTTGGTGGGTCGGTGGGTGCATCGGCTCGGCTCGGCTCGGCTCGGCTCGGCTCGGCTCGGCTCGGCTCGGCTCGGCTCGGCTCGGCTCGGCTCGGCTCGGCTCGGCTCGGCACGGCTCGGCTCGGCTAGGCCTCTTTTGGCTCGGCTCGGCTCGGCTCTTGGCTCTTGGCTCTCGGCTCGGCTCGGCCCGGCCTAGCTCGGCTCGGCTCGGCTCGGCTCGGCACGGCTCGGCTCGGCTCGGCTCGGCTCGGCTCGGCTCGGCACGGCACGGCACACGGCACGGCACGGCAGGCACAGCTGGGCTGGGTTGTGCTGGATTGGGCTGGGCTGGGCTGGGTTGGGCTGGGTTGGGTTGAGCTGGGCTGGGCTGCACTGGTCAGTCGGTGGGTCGGTGGGTTGGAGGGTCAGTGTGTCGGTCGGTGGGTTGGTTGGTCGATCAGTGGGTTGGTGGTTGGTCGGTGGATCAGTGGGTTGGTCGGTGGACAGATAGATAGATAGATAGATAGATAGGATAGATAGATAGATAGATAGACAGACAGTAGTGTGTGTGTGTGTGTGTGTGTGTGTGTGTGTGTGTGTGTGTGTGTGTGTGTGTGTGTGTGTGTGTGTGTGTGCGCGCGCGCGCGCGCGCGCGCAGGTGCGGGCGTGCTCGCTCAGGAACAGTGCACACAGCCAGGTTGCCAGAAATGTACACACTGATAGAAAGAAGTCCTCATCTACAAACACTTAAGACACGACCATCTTGGTTCCCATGCATACCGAACCTAGGCAAGACACACTGCCATCAGTGCTTAATAGATAGATAGATAGATGGATAGTCGTATGTGTGTGTGTGTGTGTGGGGGGGGGGGGGGTGCGCTCGTTCAGAAGCCGTACGTATAGCCAGGCTGCCAGACAGGTACACACTAATATCTCACTTCAACTACAGGGAACTGCCTGTATCAGTTTGTTATGTGTGTGGGGAGCCAGACCACTGACCATTCAGAAACCAAATGTCAGCAATCGGCTCACCGAGGCCTGTTTCCCTCTACTACAGACCGCTGACTGAGGATCAGGCTGGAAGGGGGTGGGGGGGGGGGGGGGGGGGGGGGGGGGGGCATCATTCCCACCATCAAGTTCTGTTTGAGAGATATTCTTATGCCTAGAGCAGAAAGCCCCAAAGTGAAATCTGCAAAGCAAGGCTTCCCAGAGAACTACGTTCAAATGAGCATGTTGAGTAAATTCACCAGGTTACCACAAACCAACCATCATTTCAGAATGTTTAATGAGTCACTGGATTCTGAATTCCAATACGAATACGATGCAATCAATAGAACCTAGCAACAGTGGCATCGGAGCCGAGGGCAGAGTGTACTGATGGGCCCCTCCTCCTCCCCCCCCCCCCCTCCCCCTCGGTGAAAATACATGGAGAGGTGTGACACTATTTTGTACTCTCGTCTCCCTCAAAATATGGACATGATGGGGTTGTGGTGTCGCCACCCCCCCACCCCAGCTGTTTTCAGGATTTCGGAAGAAGAGAGAAAACCCTGTTAAAAAATCGTAATAACCCCCCCCCCCCCCCTGCCCCCCTCCTCAGTCCTCTCCCCAACCTTCTTGCTTTTACAAGAATTGTGGACATCCCCCCCCCCCCTCACACCTCCCCCCCCCCTTACCCGCCCCGCTTTTGTAAAAATCTAAGATGAGCCTCTCACCCCCCCCCCCCCTCCTGTGATGAATACCACCAGCCTTTCACTCCCCTCCCCCCCCTACAAATTCGGAAGACGCACAGACGTCATTCACGCTGCGCCCCTCTCGCCTCCCCAGTGCAAAATATCTTTCAACTCCACACAGGTTTTTAATGGCATGCAAGATATCGTCACTGGAGAGAGAGGAACATTGTTCACGGTAAGTCATGTCGCTGGGATTTCTCGCTCTTCCCCATCAGGAGAAGTGACAACAAAAGGATTTGTTTTTTCTTTCACTTCCACCTGTACCCCTCTAATGACAAACCCCTGTATCAAAATCCTGTGTCTCGCTTCCGACATGCGAGGACAAATCCTCCAAAGACCCCCTATTCTCTGTGCTCCTTTCACTGATTCAAAGCCAGCAGTTCTTTCAACAGAAGATCTCCGTAGTAAAAGGCCTTTGGTCAAATACGGGTAGCTGATTGTTCAGAATAAAAACGGGCAAGATTCTTGTGTTTGTATCCCACCATTTTTTTTTCAAACAAGTGGTAGGAGAACAAATCCCGATCTAATATAAATCATTACAGTATCTCACAGCACCAAATAAAAGTCAACACATCATCAAAGGATACTACTTGCCTTCGTCTCCCACCAAGGTCCGTCAGGATGAAAACACAAACACTTTCTGTTCTTAACGGCTCACTCTCTAAAAAAAAAAAAGGCGAGAAAACGGTAGGAAAGAAGGAGCAATCATGGTGCAGAAAACTGGGCTGGCCAGCACAGTGGACGGATGAACATATTTAGAACAAATATCAACAGCACAAAAAGGGAGGGGGGGGGGGGGGGGGGGATGGGGGGGGGGGAGTGGGGGGGCTAAGTCAGAAAAACAAACGAGCGATCAAAAATGCGGCCACTCTTCGCGAACTTCGCTCACTCTCTCCTCTCTCTGGTCTCTCTCTCTCTCTCTCTCTCTCTCTCTCTCTCTCTCTCGGGGGCGTGAACCGCGGCTTGCATCGTGCAGGGTCGCCGTTGACACTATGGTATTGTTTTTATCAACGCTGAGGGAGTGACGTTGAGTTCGACCCTGTACCTTTGTCATCAAGTACTGAAGACACCGTGCTGCCGGCCCCTCAGGTCTTCAGGGCGTCGTGTGGCTCCTTTGAGACAGTCTACGTCAACTTCATGTTGAAAAGGGCCACTGAGAAAAGTGCAAAGCGAGTCGCCGTGATGATCCTGCGAACCAGAGCCGCCGGTGTAACCCTAGGCTTCTTCCTCACGCTGATGTTCTGGGGCAGTTTGCCACTCCGTTGTGGGGACGTCGAGCGGAACCCTGGACCCACCGGCGTCCGGCAGTCGAGGTTCAGCAGCCAGAGTGCCACGACAGGATGGAGGACCAGCACGGACAACACCGGGGCTTCTCTGGACGCCGGGCAGACGACTTAGGGGGTACCGGGTGAAGGAAGAGGCTGGGGGGGGGGGGGGGGAGAGGATAGGTGGGAGGGAGGAACAAGGGTGGGAAAAGAGAGAAGGGGAAGGCAGAGGAAAGTGGGGTAGAGATGGAATAGAGGGATGGGAGAAATGGTGAAACAAAGAGGGATGGCAGCAAGGAGGGGGAGGGGAGAGGGGGTAGAGGGATTTGTTATGGAAAATTAGTTGCAGGGAACGGGGGGGGGGGGGGGGGTGGAGGGAGTGAACGGGCAGGGATGGAGCCGTCTAATATATACATATTCTTTAAGCTACACATTGTACATGTTCTTCAGCTATGAACGGAAAACTCTGTGCGTTTCTCAGCTCATGTAAGACGACGGGTAAGCACAAACCAGTTGTAGCAGAGGGGTTACGGGAGATATGAGATGACGTATGTTTGCGATGCATATTAAAGCTAGCATCACACACTAGAAATCAAGAGTGTTCGACCGAGCAATGCTGCTGCAAAGTGACCAAGGTCTGCCTGGGTTCCTGTCATCACTGTTTAGGTAATGCACTATTCAACAGCCTGCCTACAAGATGTTCATTCACATGCAGATTGACAACCAGTTTTGGTGACAGAACATAGTGTCCCTCCAAACCAGGGTCAGCCTGGCTTTCCTGGAGCAAGGTGGAATCCAAGCGCAGGTCGGCAACGTACGTACCTCTGCCACACTGGTTGTGTGCACGTGCCGTTTCGTCCATGCTCGACTGCGTCCATGTGCCATTGTGCCTACGTGCCATTGTATCCTCAAATCCACTGTGCACACGGATAAATCTTTGGACACATGTGAGATTGCGTGGATTACTGGTTAATCATTATGAACATCCATGGTCCTAATTAGATCAAGATCTTCTTTGGGTGTCAAATCAAAACCAGATATTGCGGCTGGTTAAGCCAGCAAGAGACACAGCGTCTAGAATCTTAAATTCGATTCAGATTTATTGTACATCCAAATTCGCCTTTTTCAGACACGATTGTTGGGCTGGAATACTTTCACCAGTAAGTCAGTATTGTTGCTCTTAGCCCAGCCGACCGCAAAGGGCCATATCAAGGCTGTCATGGCGTCCAAGTCCACTCACAAGTCATTAATAAAATCACACAACCCTGTAAAATACACCTCATAAAAAACATCTTCGTTAAAGATCTTTCTTCCTTAAAACCTTTGATGAAAAATGTTAACCTCTCACTGAAAGTCAAAGATCACATCAGATGGGACATCTCTGAACAAGGTTTTCATGGAGTCTGCTGTAAAATGCTTATGTCTCACAACATGGAAGTCCCAACACTCTAAAGAATGCTTTCACCACGATATGGACAGAATGCTGGGTATGTTTTTACTTTAAGATCTGGCTTACACGGACCTTAAACCCATCAGCCTGGTTCTTAAATGATTATGCAAAGTAATAAAATCAGATTGGGCACCTCATGGCATTCTGTTTGTAATGCACCAGCGGATTTGCTGACAGCAAATTTTCTGGCCAGTCAAGTCTATTTTCAAGTCCATTTTAAGACACATTTCTGTACATTTTGTGGCGTTGTGAACAATAAAAAAAACTCCTAAGATATGTGATTAACAGTAGACGTATTTCATAAATGAGGCTGCAACATGATCAGGAGTGATTTTTACACCGATATGAGTTAAAAGACAAAAATCTCCATTTGCAGCTCCCTCTGGTGTTGATTACATTGATGGATGCTCTTCATAAAGAACAGACACCCCTTCCAAGGAGCGCCTGCCAATGAGACGGTGACAGTGGGGGGAGAGGGGTGGAGGCTTGCTTATCTACGGCTTTTGCAGATACCGTGTAATGGTCTTGCATGGGGTTTAAAAAGTGATGCTGATGTAACTCCATCGGTGTCAGTTTTGGCATCGATCTGTTCCCGAGAACAGCAACTCATGTAATTCAGGAAGAGATAAAATGTGTTCACACATCCTTGCCCCAAATATGCCAAGCATAATTCCTGGGAATTTACGTGTCAAGTGATAGTCGTTCGACGAATTAATTCAACCATCAGTAAAGGCATCTTCTTCATCAATGGTGTTAGAGAGAGAGAGAGAGAGAGAGAGAGAGAGAGAGAGAGAGAGAGAGAGAGAGAGAGAGAGAGAGAGGTGCACTTTAAGTCGATTCTTACGTCACGGGTGATACTGTGCCTATCAAAACACTCTGCTGCAAGAGCCAATCCTCTTGACAAAAAAGGCCCGTTACAATTACGTATTTTGCTTTGTGTTGCATTCCATAGATTTGATCTGGGTGTACAAGTCAAGTCAAGTCAAGTCAAGTCAAGTCAAGTCAAGTCAAGTAAACTTTATTATCTCAATTTGAGAAATTAATTTGTGGTCACACACATTCACAGCAAATAAACAATAATTTAGCCACATTACCCATTTTCTCACATATGACATACATTCATATAGAGGAATTTGGATTTCAATTAAACATCTTCTCGGTTCAAAGAAATCAATGGACACCCCCCTTCTACTCCATTCTGGCTGCTGGCGGCTATTAGTTACTGACTACCATAAGCTATATATCTATCTAAGTCTATCGGTATCTCTCTCTCTCTCTCTCTCTCTCTCTCTCTCTCTCTCTCTCTCTCTCTCTCTCTCTCTCTCTGTCTGTCTCCCTCGGGGTCACCGTATCGGCGAATCCATGGGGGCTGTAGTTGGACGGACGTGGTGGCGCCCTCTGGAGGGCGGCTCCGTGACTAAGCAATTTTTGTCGTCAATAGGGGGCTTAGTAGGTGGTGTCCTGCATATGTTAGATCAGAACAGGCGCCACTGAACTCCACTGAAATGATTCGGCAGCAGTGCAGTGTCTCCTCCGGTGGGTTGCCTCTTGACGACTTGACGTTGACTGCTCCCTGTGGATTGCCGGTGCCGGTGCTGAGGTGGGGCCGACCGGGCTGTTGTTGTGGATGGGGTGTCGGAATGAGCGGCGTGGGTGCACTGCCTCTGAGGTGGCGCAGAGGTTGGGACAGCAAAAAAAAACAACAAAAAAAAAACAACAAACAAACAAAACAAAAAAAAACCGCATGATGGAGACAAGAGCAAGGCCCTCTCCTTCCATCGTCTTTAAACTTCTCTGAACTGAATCAGATAGCCATTTACTGCTAAATGGACAGAGTGGGTTCTCAAGCTTAGGAATGAATGATTCCACCGATGGTTTGCATTCACGATAGTCAGCTCGAGACGCAAACGCTCTAAGCATTCGACGAAAGACCCATCTGCTTTTGAAGTGTATTTGTCAACATATATGATGGTGGAATGTGGTGTGTGTGTGTGTGTGTGTGTGTGTGTGTGTGTGTGTGTGCGCGCGCGCGCGCGCGCGTGCGTGCGTACGTGCGTGCGTGTGTGTTTGCGTGCGTGCGCGTGGTGTGTGTGTGGTGTGTGTGTGTGTGTGTGTGTGTGTGTGTGTGTGTGTGTGTGTGTGTGTGTGTCTCAGCAGCTGCAGAGAGGTCCACTCCACTCGTAGGACCCCCAATGACATGACCATACATCGATCATCCTCCTGGATGTCACTCAAAGACATGGCCCAGTGCTGTGAACCAATTAAGGACGAAGGAGATTGATTCAGATTGAGGGACAAGTGTGTTTCTCTTCTCACTGTTTCTTCTTTACGTTCGATCGTAAATTTTGCTCTCTTCCCTATAACCTTCTGAACACCTGTCAGTTGTCATCATCGTTTTTTTTTTTTTTCTTCTCTTTCCCGTGTTTCTTTATGTGAACAAGTATCGCAAACAATGAAATTTTTCCATTCATTCATGCGTGTATTTATTCAATGATTTATGTATTTATGTATTCGTTTATCTACATATTTATCTGTCTACTTCTTTATCGTTATATTATTCATTCATTTACTTATTTATTTACGTATTCCTTTATTTCCTTACCTATTAATTCATTAATTGAATTCTCTATCTATTTATCAGTTATTCTTTTACTTAGTTTTAGTTATTCAATCGTTTATTTTGTTTGAATTTCTCTTCGGTTGTGTATTCATTGCATTTGACCAGGCTAGTTGAGTCCAAGCATTCCCAACAAGTCTTAACACACACACACACACACACACACACACACACACACACACACACACACACACACACACACATACGCTCGCATGTACGCGTGGGCGCGCGCGCGCGCGCGCACACACACACACACACACACACACACACACACACACACACACACACACACACACACAGTGCGCGCATGCGCGCAAGCACACTCACTTGTGTTCGTTATCGAGGACAGAACCATCTGTATAGAGTTTCAAATGGTTTGAATAATGATTATCTATATGAGAGCGGACAGATGCAGAGACAGCTGGACCTTCCTCTTTCTTGACGTCTAAATAATCCGTGTCAAAATTGGCAGCGATGAGTTGCCCATGAGGGATTATGGATAATCGCGGAGCTGCATGTTTACGCTTAACACCTGCATTTTAAAAACAGATCGGACGTATATGTACCTATCGTTGTTAGAGAATGTATTTGATGTGCTCTTTTAGGGAAATGAATCTCTGATTCTAACCCGATTTCCATGCCAACTG
>JADBJO010014847.1:16111-26111 GCA_016801955.1 Conus betulinus
GTGATTGAATCCACACTGGCTGTAGGGGTAAATTTTGGTGGAGAGATGGACTTGCACGTGCTGCTCAAAAACTGCCACTTTTCTTCGACCGTCGGATGGTGATGTCGATGGAGTGTTTTATCTGCCAAAATTGTCAGAAGTCTGTGTGTGAATTTTCTACGTTGCTTATCGTTGAGAGTGTCTCGTCGCTCACCCGCCACCACACTCGCATTCTTACAACTTTTTTCCAATATGAATTTGTACTGTTTGGTCAAGTTTCAGCCCTAGCTCGCTGCGCCAAAAGTTACAACACCGGAGACAATAGTTGTGTAAACACTTTCCTCAGATGGTACTTTACTACATGTTTGTTAGAAAATTGAACTGGCATTTCCATTCCAAGACAGTTAACTTCTTGTCGATTATCACATCAAGATAATTGTAAATATCCAGTTAGCAGATCTGCTATTTCTCTTTGGTACCTATCATCGTCGTCATCAGTACATAGTCATGTCAGGGCAAGATTGTCTGCAAGCCGTTGGACATGATTCTGCAAGCATCTGCTTTCAGACGTGTGCAGAGTAAACAGAAAGGGTGAGAGCACTGTGTGCCTTGTGGTGCACCACTGTATGAAAGGGAACAGTGGAAAAATTGCCATTTAATATAACAAACTGAGGTCTTTCAGAACGATAACCAAGAACCCATAGAATAGTGGGATAAGCGAGTACCATATGCATTCTTTTTTTTTCAAGGTGAGGCTAACAAATACTGAAAGTACTATAAAAGTCGAAGAAAATAAAGGGAACACAGCAACTCGGTAAGTATACATATTCGTAAACTTTTTTTTTTTCAGGACAAAAAAAGATTTGGTGTCCTCTGCGGTTTCATTACTCTTGTGTGAAAAAGGAATGACAAACTCCTGCACGTGGACTAGCGCCACTCTCTCAAAGACTTTCATCACTGCAGAAGTCAACGCCACAGGATGAAGGCTATTCATAAGTATTACAGTTTCATTATGTCAGGTACAATATAGGAGGTTTTCAAGAAGGAGGGTATTTTACACTGGGTAAGAGACTGCCTAACAAACAAAAAGACACTGCTAACATGTGAAAACTGAATTGCACACGAATTCGATATGCTTTTTCAAATCCCGTCAGGGCAAGGCGCTTTGCTTTGTTTTACAAACAAACAAACAAAACTTTGTTTCTCTTTCACCTGACGGTAAAGTCACTTTTGTTCCCCCATTTTCATGTTCACCCTTTCGTAAACTGCATTCCTTCCCATGCCCCCTTGAGACCACTGTTCACAGGTTCGTTTTATATTTTGCGCTTGTAGATTTCTCTAAAATGTTGTAAATCTCTGTTTGTTTGTCTTTCTTCTTTCTCAAATTTTCTCCTCACCCTGCCGTGAAAAGCCCTTCTTATTAAGCATTCAGAGAGCACTTGACCTGTTTGGCAATCAAGATTTTTCGTTGGCAGAAAGTTAACTTTTCCAGTTGAAATTACGCTGTTTTCACACAATTTGAGATACTCGGAAACAGTATCTGCAGATTCACACACATTCCCAGAAGCTTCAACAGAAGCTTTGAATGGCCCATCAACACAAAGCAGCCCACTAACAGGTCACACGTGACCTGTTACTCTTACAGGCAGCTGATGTGTAACCAGTGCTCTGCAACATGGTAACCATATGAGCAAGGTTGTAGTCAGAACGTTCAAGAGATAGCACCGGCCAAGAAGAATAAGCTGCGTGGTTATTAGAACATACAGCAAGTCCATTGTATTGTTGCTGCGAGCTGTAACAGTGACATGCTGGTAAAAAAAAAATTAGGAAATGTCTCAAAAAAAGAAAAAAGAGCTGTGGTTGAAATCACCACTCACAGGCGTCAAAGAGTCTTTGTCTTTGTCTTAGGATTGTGTGCATGGCTGGTGATCGTATTATTTCTGTTTTTTTTCTTTTCTGTCCCACCTTCAGTGCCACCTCAGTGGCATTGCACCCACGCTGCTCATTCCGAGCCCCTGTCCACAACCACAGCCCGGACCAGCTCGTCACAGCTCAAGCACCGACAATCCACAGGGAACAGTCAATGTCAAGTCGTCAAGCAGCAATCAAATGGAGAAGACAATGCACCGCTGACTTTGTTCCGTGGAGCCTGTTCTGATGTAGCATACGCAGGGACATCATCTTCTGAGCCCCCTACTGACGACAATAATTGCCTAGTCGCGGAACCAACGTCAGTGAGCTCTCCCTCTGGAAGGCGCCTCCACGTTCGTCCAACAACAGCCCCCATGAACTTGCCCATACTGGTGATCCAGACGAAATCAAACCAAGGCCACAGACGTGGAGAGGACATTGAAACTAAGGGCACCACATCCAAACATGAGGACACCATGAGGACACCATGAGAGCAGAGCATGGAGGGCCACAGAATTTGAGACTCTTCAATACTGGTCGATGAGCATGAGGATTTTGAAGATGATACTACGGATTTCCATTCCGGTCTGAGACTGCATGACAGGGCTGTACTCTTTGCTTGCTTTCATGATGCATCAACCAGGCCTGAAAGATACAGACACCTGCAGTGCCGGTCAGGAAATTTGAGCAACACTCTCAGAGAGGCATCCATTTAGAGGATGAAACTCGACTGTGAAGTTCCAATCTTCCCAATTAACCACGTAGCAAACTCAACTCTGGGTAGGAGCCGGATGGGAATCGATCCTACGACCTCCACGCCGGGAGTCCACGACGCTAACCACTTCACCACAGCGGCAGGTGGTGATGGTATTCTTTGTTTCACAGGTACTGGCTTTAGTGAGAACATATACTGCTGTCACAGGCATGCGCAGAAATTGTCCGCGGCGAGTAGTTGTGTCACGTTCCATTGGTCATGAACTCTGGAGGATGGAGATGGGGCCAGAGCTTTGATGACTTGGACTACCAAACTAGAAGTAGTTCCGCCATGTTGTAACGGATGGATGCGGTAAGCTGGTCATAATTGAATTTCCGTACTTGTTTGTTGCTTTCTGACAATGGTTGTTTCTCAAATGGATCCCTATAAACATAGTCGCAGCAATGGCGAGCATTACACAACGCAACACAACACAACACAACACAACACAACACACACACACACACACACACACACACTCACATCTAAGGAAAGTCCACAGTACACACTTGCATCATTCCATTGATACACGCTTACCAGCGCATATACGTTTACAGTAAAACCAGAAATGTCTTATCATTTTGTGCCCAGTTTGAGGAGATAGTGATTGTTCATCCTTAGCTTTCATTGCCTTGAATGTCTTTGCTTTGTCTTGCCTGAAGAAGACCAAAGAGGTCAAATGCGTCGTGTTTGTCGTGTAATTTGGTTTGTTTCTTTCGTTCTGTGGCCTTCTAAGCACTGGCAAAAAGTTATGGGCCACCTGTCATTTTGACGTTAGTGTCTGAGCGTGTAAATAATAGTCTTGAAACGAAGTCACAATGACCCACTTGGTTAAACATATTGAACAGATGTTCCTTAACAGATCACAACACCTAAAAACCCACTGCGGTACAAGGGTGAGAGTGCAGCTGCACGTGCGGAAACCACGTAAAACCGGTAAAACGGGTGCCTGTGGGAGCATATGAGTTTGAAAAAAAAAAGGGGTGAAATGCTCGTGGTCAATCATGATGCACGTGCATGGCACCTCGTTCATGAACACAGATTAGACGCCGTTGGCCACAAATCTGTAAACAGAACGGTCGTCTACGCCAGCCCAAAAAGCATGGCACAAAGGCAAAGATTGGACCCTGCCGATCGTGGACGTGCCTTAGCGTTGATTGACGAAGGTATTTCTGGCTGCGATGTGACTAGGCGTCTGATGACGTGTCCCATTCCACCATCCAACGTCTTGTAGAGAGGTTTCAGGCCACTGGCAGCGTGCAGGATCGGCCACGATCAGGCCGTCCTCGGTGTACCTACAGACATGCTGACCGATTCCTCCTGCTGTCTGCCCTACGCAATCGGACTGTCACCTCATCCACCTTAAGGCGTGAGCTCCTGCAGGCTGCAAATGTCAATGTTAGTACAAGGACAATTTGTAACCATTTGCACGAGTTCAGGCTGTCATCCCAGAGACCAAGCAATACCACTTACTCCAGCTCACCGCAGAGCAGACTGGTGTGTCGTCATCACGTTCGCTGGACGAGGCAGCAATGGTCTCGAGTGCTGTTCACAGATGAGTCCCGCTTCACCTTGGCATTCAATGACGGCAGGACCCGAGTGTGGCGAAGGCCAGGAGAACGTTTTGCTGACGCCACAGTTCGTGAGGTGGATCGTTACGGAGGGGGGTGTGTGATGGTCTGGGGTGGCTTCAGTCGTCAAGACAGAACTCCCTGTACGTCATTCAAGGCATGCTGACAGGGGTGCGGTACCGTGACGAGATTGTGAGGCCCCTGATCCAGCCCGCCCTTCAGGCCATGGGTAACGCTGCTGTTTTCCAAGACGACAACGCCCGTCCACACCGAGCCCGTGTCGTGGACGATCATCTGCAGCAAGAGGGGATCATCTGGATGCAGTGGCCATCTCGCTCACCCGATCTGGCTCCAATTGAGCACCTCTGGGATGTCCTTGGATGGCGGGTAGCCCACAACCACCCCCCGCCTGTTGACGTGGCCCAGCTCACTCTCTTTCTGCAGCAGGAGTGGCAGGCCATACCGCGGGACACTCTTCGGACCCTGGTGGACTCCATGCGTCGACGTTGTGCCGCTTGCCTGGCGGCAAATGGTGGCTACACTCGGTACTGAATGGTGCAGTTTTCAGTGTGGCTTATGTGACGATCCTGAGGAAGGGTGATTGGACATTACAGCCCGCTGTCCGCGTTTGATTTGTTGATTTCGTGCAATGGTCCAATGAATTTGTTCTTGAAAAAATTTGGAAGATTTTGGAGCTTAGGAATGTTGTATATCCTTGATCATTATCTTTGTAGGGAGTCATGGTGCAGATTGTGTTTGGACAGAACATACACGTTGTTGACACTAACATGATTGTTTGATCATAAACTTCCATACTAATGAAAAACAGCAGACAAACAGTAGGTATTCTGGTCTCTTATCGTTCCTCTTCTGTTGATACGATTGGCACTCTGGAGTTTTGCACAGCACTACATTTCGTCAAGAGAGAACAACAGTCTTTGTACAGGACTGGACATGTTGATCAAAACTAGGGTGGTGTAAAGTGGAGGTGGTGTAAACGTGCCAAGGGGGAAGGGGTGAAGAGAGAGGGGGGAGGGTTGGCTGGGTTGGGGTGGGAGGGAGTGGGGATGAGGTGTTGTTTTAACATTTTGCGACAGATATTTACAAGCTGCAGCTGCTTTTGAACGTTAGTCAATACAAGCTCACTGACGCTTGACTGAAAAACCGTTGGAATGCTGGTCACGGGTCTAGATGACGTGTTTCATTGTTTGTTTGTTTTTTCAGGTGGGACACGGACAAGTAGAGAAAGGTTGAGGGGGGACGTCTGATGTCAAAACTTGCAAGGGAAAAAAATGATTTGATGTTCATTGACCGTCTGTCTTGCCCGTCATCGTTTGTAACTCAATTCATCCATATTCTATTTTTCACATTGATAGCGAGGTGATTTAAGTTCTCTTGTAACTAGGCAAAAATAAAGCACTTTCTTCGTGATTTGTGGATTTTTCTGCAGAGTCTGGGTCAATTCGTCTATTTTCTTAAGTTGCGTTCACTAAGTCTTTAAATATGGTTATAACACGCTTTCACCACTCCTGGGGGATACAGTGTATTTCAGTATACAATGTCAGTGAGATAGGTGAGGTAGCAAACCACTTTTTTGTGCACTTGTTGAAATTGTCTTCCATTGATTCCATCAGGCTGGTGGTAATAAGATGTACCAGCAAAGGCCAATAGAGCTTTTGAATGGACATGGGGCAGCAAGCCATTTTCTTGTGATTGTTGATTTGGGTTCCATTCAGCCCACCTGGCTAGTGCTCATATTGTATGTCAGCAGAGCTAGAGGAGCTTTGAACAGCAGGTACTAGACTTTGTATTTTCCAGGAAGGCCACTATCACACAATGATCTCCACGTACACACTCACATGCATACACAGACAATCATGCACCCCACACGCAACCACACATCTGACTCCTTTACAATGTAAAAAACCAGAACTTTATTGTCAAATTTCTCCTCTGATGAAAATTATTCTTTCTTTCTATCTGCGCCTTACTTCTTTTGGCGAAAGAGGTTTTCAATATTTGCCCTTTTGCTCATGGCCAATACACCATTCAACAAGATATCTCTTCGCAAAAAAAAAAAATTGTTCTTCAACTGCTTGCAATGTTTGCTATATATCATGTTTGCCCACTATGGTCACAAGGACTGTACATCAATGCAAGTTCACTCCAAATATTTATATCAAATCGCTAGTTCGTATCAGATATTAATATTAAATCTCTTCTTCATGTCAAACATTCATATCAAATCGTATATTCATATTAAATGAAGCATACTATGAAGGTGTAACAGTTAGCAGTCAGTCGCTGCCCGTCAAGATATTACGTCAGATATGGCAGTACCGGCTTCCTCGTAAGGGTGCTTGCCAAGAGAGACAAGGCACACTGTTAGTAATCTGAATGAATCACTTCCTGGATCACTGACCACAGGCTCCACATCTTAGCTGTAAAGCGTGTGAACTGATGTTAGAGTCCATGTCTTGCAGGCCTTAAGGAATTAGTTGTGCGTTGAACACAATCAAAGAAGCTGATGTATATAAAGTATTGAGCCTCGCGATAAAACGAAATGATCGTGGTTCAAATATAGTAACTCTGCAAGAACTATCCTGATATCATCAGACTATGATAAAATAAATATAGACCCATAACTCCAAATGAATGCTGCTTACGACACCGAATCGATTGGCAGAAATGACAACCCAGAGCACATAGACAAACAAGGAGACATCCCAGAAAAGGGGATGTTCCACGCTTGCTCATACAGCCTGTTCGTGACACGTCTGCACAGCAGCAACAACAACTGGAGAGATGAAACAAACATTGAGATTTATTCCAGGCTCGCGGAGCCTCTTTCATCGAGTATAGTCAGACAAACACATGGTTTCAGTTTCAATTTCATCAAGAAGGCGTCACTACGTGCGGACTAGTCCCATTACGCTACACCACATCCGCTAAGTTTTGAAACCACACTACGCATGATTTGAAGCTGATGGATAAATGAATTAACAACAAAGATGAGACATTGAAGAAGAGGGTCTCGTGGCTACGACTCAGTGGATGTCTGACCTACGCATTAGCCCAACGCGCTGGTCATACCATTAGTGCCTGCCTACCATTCTTTTTTCCTTGTGTGTGTGTGTGTGTGTGTGTGTGTGTGTGTGTGTGTGCACCTGTGGGTATGATGTGTAGGCATGGGCCCATGTGTCTGCGTGGGCGCATGTGTGTGTGTATGTGTGTGTGTGGGGGTGTGCGCGCGCCGCGCGCGTGCGTGCTTGCGTGCGTGCGTGTATGCGTGTGTGAGCACAGGCATGTGTGCGCGTTTTGTGTGTGTGCGCGTTTGTGTGTGTGTGTGTGTGTGTGTGTGTGTGTGTGTGTGTGTGTGTGTGTGTGTGTGTGTGTGTGTGTATGTGCACATGTGTGTGTGCACCTCTGTGTGTGTGTGTGTGGGGGGGGGTCTGTGTGTGTGCAGAAGTGCGTGTGCATAAATGTGTGTGCGTGTGTGTGTGTGTGTGTGTGTGTGTGTGTGTGTGTGTGTGTGTGTGTGTGTGTGTGTGTGATTTTGTGTGGTTTGTGTGAGCAAGCAATAACTAATACATGAACCCTGGTTTGATTGATGTGAAATGAAATTGTAAATGAGGTAGGGAACAGTGAACAGAAAATGGCAAACACGTAGAGTAACTCTTCATGCATTATATGAATATCTTTGTTTCCCTGTCACGATTGTGATGATTTGCAATTATAATTATTGTATATCTTTGTTCTATGTCAATGAACGTGATAATTTGCATTTATAATCATTCTCCCCACCCCACCCCCAACCCCACCCCCCTCTCTCTCTCTCTCTCTCTCTCTCTCTCTCTCTCTCTCTCTCTCTCTCTCTCCTCTCTCTCTCTCTTTACCTTGCTTTTCAAAGAGAGAGAGAGAGGGTTCTTAAAGGCAGTGTGTCAAATGAGTTGCAAGCTTGTCCGTGAAGATAGTCGTATTAACATTATTGATTTTGTATCCCACCTGTACTTCCTATGAGTGAGCGTGTTGCTAGGCATGTCCATCAGTTTTGAGCTGTATTAGCTCCCGTCCTTACTTGCAAATGTGGCGAGTACGGTATATTTCCCACACATTACTTCTCCGCGGGAAATCGAACACGAGAGATGAAATCTGCAAAACAGTAAATTTAACGATTAAGTGCTGTTCAACAGTTCAGCTTGTTTCATCAAGGACATGTCACTGCGTGCAAACTAGTCAAGGTGTGCTGTACTACCAATTAAAAAAAAAAGAAACTCCGGTGAGTTTTTTGTAAACTTCCTTGTAACATTACTTGACCAGTTATTTGAAAATGCAGTTTATCCGAAATATTAGACAGAATTCATGATTATTCCTTTACTTAAGAAAGGTCATGTTAATGGCGTGAACAGCTATAGAAGTATTTCTTTATGTGACGAAAGTCATACGTTATATGGTTCAATCATTCATAACAGATTACAAAATGGATTAGCCAGAATGATACTACAGGAAACACCAAGCCTATTTAAGAAGCGATATTCAACAATCGACCATGTCTTTACTTTGTTTGCTGCTATCATGAATATTCGCCTATAATGTGAAATTGTTTTTTTTACCTTTGTGGACCTTGGAAAGGCATTCTCTTCTATTTCTAGAAAGTTATTATGGGTCGGTTCCGATTAAGAGTGGATCATGGGGTAAGTTGTATCGCGTATCGTTGTGTTTAAAATAATGATGTATGAAGAAGTGAAGGCAAATCTGGGGCAACATTGTCTGACGCGTTAAACTGTACACGCGGGGTTAAGCAAGGGGATGTCTGTAGTCTGATTTTGTTTCGATTTTTATTGATGAACTGGCTTTGGAAATAACTGAAAATGGTCTTCACGTAGTTGCATTGGGTCTCATAGAACTGCTTATTCTACTTTTCGCTGATGACATTATTTATCGTCTATAACAGTGGTCGGTTTACAAAGGCAGTTGAATAACTTATATAATGCTGCAAGTAAATTAGGACTAAAAATAAATATGAAATAGTAATAGTATTGCTTTTCATAAGGGTAAACATTTGTCAGTGAGTGAGGTATGGAATGGTGGAAATGAGAAACTTCAGGTAGCAAACGTGTAGAAATATCTTTCTTTCTGAAGAAGACTCAGTTTTAGTTTTGCAAGTCAAAATTTAGACAATAAAGGGGAAGAAAGCGTATACTACAGCATGGTGCGGAAATATGGAACCGTATTGAACGAGACTCGTGGGCGTTATATCCCTGGGTAGACAGGGCACGTACACATACATGTAAAGTGCACGGAAATCAAGGTAGATATGCATTAGGCATATCGTCAGTCAAATAAAAACTACAAGGTGTAGCTCTTCTTTCCTGTAGAGGTGGTATCGCTCTAGATGAACAGAGGCATGGCAAAAATAAGATCTCTTTTGGACGGAAAGAACGCGTGTCTCGCAGAGGTCGTATGTTTTTCAGAGTTACGATTGCAGGCCAGTCTACTGTTTTCTTTTCATGGACTTTTATACGGTGTGTTTTCCCGTTCATTGTGCAATTCAAATTCAATTGAATATTTGTTGTTTATGGATGTAATGTACTAAGCTCAATACATTGTCAAAAGGACACCTGCTTGTGGATGGAAAGGAGTTCTTGAACTCAGGGAGGGACTTTCAGACCAGGAAGGGTCGAAAGAGGGTGGGGGATCTGAGAGTTTGGGTGAAGTTGGGATCCCAATGGAGTGTGCTGTGTTGACTGAACTGTCCTCAACCCTGTAGAAACTCCCATAACAT
>JADBJO010014847.1:33611-46017 GCA_016801955.1 Conus betulinus
GGAGTGGTAGATTAGAGTTCTCAAACTTCTGCCTTCGATTTTTTTGGGGGGGGGGGGGGGGGGGGGGGGGGGGGGGGGGGGGGGGGGGGCAGGGGGGGGGGTTTACGTCAGATCTTCAATCTTATCGACACAATGAAACCTACAGTCTTCTCGAGGTTTTGACGGCTGCCCCAAAGCTGCATCTGCAGTTCTGCACCCTCTGGTCAGGTTTGACGCCGTAAAACATCATGGGCTGGACACTGCACACTGACTTTCAACACAACATGCAACGCAGGCCCCTGTACCCCGCCCAGTGGCCATGTTCCCCTTCCCGACGCAATTCAGTTCAGCTAATGTTGTTTATGGTTCAGCTGGCCGCAAGCATCACATCAGCGTTGTCACCCCATAGGAATCCACTATCAATAGACGTTTAAAAGCACACACAGATGATCAAGACAAATTGAATTCTCAACATAGGTTAGCAAAATACACACACACCTATCGTCTATCACTTGTCACCTATCACCTATCACCTATCCCATAGTCTTGAAGACTGTCAGCTCCTCCACTCCTCCGGTTCTCAGACGCTCTTAGGCAGTTGCTGAGTGTGAGGCCAGTCCATGCACTGATGTTGTCCTCCCATCTCTTTCTCTGTCTTCCTCTCCTTCTGCCTCCTCGCACTGTTCCTTGTAGAATGGTTTGGCAAGTCCTGTTGATCTTGATACATGACCATACCATCTCATTGTCCTTCTTACTCTGTGGACAACAGGTCTTCGTATGGTCCAGTGGCTTGCCTTACTCTGGTCCGGACCTCCAAGTTGGTAATGTGGTCTTTGTATGAGATGCCAAGGATCTTGCAGAAGTATCTCATCTCTAATATCTGAATCCTTCTTTCAAGTTCAGCTGTCAGAGTCCACGTCTCACAGGCATAGAGAAATCTGCTGTTGTTGTTAGCGCAACTCTCAGCATAGGTCATGAAATACACACACAACTCATTATGATGAGCTAACATACTGATGTTTGGTGTGCTGACGCATTTCACACCACTTTCAACCAGAAAGAAGCAAAACATTGAAACAAGGAATAAAGGTTACAGTACGTATGGGATAACAGTACATTGTGCATGTGTGCCGCAAGTATGCGTCATGCGCTTCCATACTTGAATGCCATCGTCAGTGTGTGTGTGTGTGTGTGTGTGTGTGTGTGTGTGTGTGTGTGTGTGTGTGTGTGTGTGTGTGTGTGTGAGTGTGTGCGCGCGCGTGCGTGCGTGCGCGCTCACGCTTGCGTGTGTGTGTGTGTGTGTGTGTGTGTGTGTGTGTGTGTGTGTGTGTGTGTGTGTGCGCGCGTGTGTATGCGCGCGTGTGTTTGTTTGTGTGTATGTGAGGTAAATGAGAATGTGTGTGTGTGTGTGTGTGTGTGTGTGTGTGTGTGTGTGTGTGTGTGTGTGTGTGTGTGTGTGTGTGTGTGTGTGTGTGCGTGCGTGCGTGCGAGTGTGTGTGGGGATGTGTGTTTGTGTGTGTGTGTGTGTGTGTGTGTGTGTGTGTGTGAGAGAGAGAGATGAGAGAGAGAGAGAGAGAGAGAGAAGAGAGAGAGAGAGAGAGAGAGAGAGAGAGAGAGGAATGTATGCACAAATATGTTTTCAATGTACGAAAACGCCTGTATCTTTTTTTTTTACCCCTCACGATAAGTGTGAAATGATAGCGATGTACGCGTTGTCTACTTTTTCCATCAATCCTTTCCAGGCTATATCCTGTCTCCCCTGTGGGATGGGGCCCACACCTTACTCCACTAATCTAAACAGCTGGGCAGAACTGGAGGTCCCGAACGGTTCGGCAGTCATGGTCAGCTTCCCAGAACTTTCGCTGTCAAACTGCAGAACCTGGACCGGGCTGACACTGTTCGAAAGCTGCCACTATTTTTTTCAATCACAATTTTTATCAGGTGCATCACGGATCTACCCTCGCCGACCATCCACACTGGGGATGTACTCGTACATTTCAAGACAGGGCCCACCAACGAGGAGCTTGATAAGGGCTTCCGGATGAAGTTCACCGTGCTTCCTTCGTCACGGCTTCTGAAGAAGGTGAGCGAAGACGTCATACTGACTATGAAACGATTCGCTGAAGAGGATTTCTACGATAAGGGTAATAGCTGGAACTGTTCCGTGCCTTTGTGGAAGGAGTTTGCCGGCCACTTTCCTTGTAACAACAGGTGGGAACTGTCTTCGTGGGGAGGACGAAGAAGAACTCTGTCCCTACACCAATGCTGAACTGTGTGACGTGGGTCATCTATGGCTGACCGACAGCTGTCACCGAGTTGTTCGTTCACCCACGATGACGACGTGGTACGAAGCTGCCATGGAGTGTATCCGACGAGGAGGGACTTTGTCCAGTCTCAACACGGAGAGAGAGGTGGGACATGATGGTGCGATACATGTATCTGCGGTCTGACGAAAACGCTTTCTTTGGGATTTCGACTTTTGAGGTTTATGTCAGTCCCATGTAAGTTGAGACAGGTATGAGCATGCATCTCGGTTGTGTAGAGTGATGTTCCATGAAATCTTTTATTTCTGTAATGCCGTGTGATTCGCAGAAGGAGTCTTTAACGTCCTGGGCAGAAAGGCGTTAAAACATTTTCGGTATCAGTTCTGAGTTCTTACATGAAAACGTTTTTAAAAGAAAATATGTTATCATTATTCTCCTGAACAAAAAGGGGCAAACATATTACAAGACAAAAACACACAACGCGTTTCGACCTCTTTGGTCTAGTTCAGATTAGAACGTTTCCTAAAGAGGACTTCTGTCTTTTTTCTATAGTCTAGGTTGGCTTTGACTAGCATTCCGCCAACTGTAATTAGCACGTGAGAGAAGCTTCCACAAACTCTGATGACGTGGATTAACCAAGGCCATGCTTGGATGGGTTCTCACAAAAGCTAGCACTGGTAATATACGGAACATTCCAGGAACGGTGGGCAATTTTAGAATTATCTAGGCATTTTTTTTTTTAGAATTCTAACGTTGCCCACCGATTCTAGAATCGTACCTTTTGCCATTGAAAAATTTAGAAATGCACCATGCGCGTTTCAAAGAGTGTTGGCAAACCCTGGCAGAACCATGCCGTGTTCCTCCACATAGTTGATTTTGTGCAGACAGATGCGATTCATGTTATGCTCAATCCATACGTGAAATTCTTTGTTTTGTTTGTTTTTAGTAGATCGACATGAGCGAAAATCTGCACCATTTTTTTGCCAAGGATTGGAAGGGAAGTAAGCCATACAATATCTACGTACGATAAAAGCTAACATATATAGATTCAAAATGGTTCAATTATACTGCTGACAGCATAACGGATAGGTTTGAGCAACATTGATAGGGTGGGTTGATGGCTCGAAAAGATATCAAGCCTCTCAAGCAGTGCAATGTGGAGGGGCTGTAAGGGTGAGTAGTGGTATTTTGCTACTCACTGTATCGCGTTTTTTAATCATCGTTAAACCTTCATGACTGCCTTGCTCACTGCCACTCACTCTGTGCGACGACTGTGATGGTGATGATGTGCCAGCAAGCAGTAGCAGGTCTCCCGCATTCCCTGTCCAAGCTGTTACCGCACATTCCGTGGCATGCATCGGCTTGTGTCAGCCACCTGCGTATCCACAAATCATCGCACTCCTCTCAGCTCCAAGATGACTGAAGTGGTTCTCGTTGACCCGACAGGACTAACAAAACAACGACAACGTTTTACAACTCATAAGACCAAACATAGACCCTGATATATTCTGGCTGAAACGTGATATAGAAACATTGAATTCACCTCCCCCCGCCCCCCCCCCCCCCTCCTCAACCCCTCCGCCAGAAACCCTTTTTACTACTGTTTGTGTGGCCTGTTCCTACTGTTCCCTCCCCCCCTTCCCGCCCAAACCCCCATTCCTCTCTCTCTTCTTCTCTCTCTCTGTTGCTGTCCTCTGCTCATGTCCTCCCTGAGGCCTGTCTTTTTTTTCTGCGGCCCCTGCTCAATCTCGACTCTTTTCGTGGTGATGTGTCTGCTCAGCACTTCAGGGGCTCATGCACACTCCCAGTCATCCTGAGTCACAGTAGTCACAGCAGACTCTGCCCGCATTTCGAAGGTGGCAATGATTGTTCTTGGCCATGATTCGATGCCTCCTTGCCTCGTGGGGCAAGACCAGGTGCTTGTTGGGGGGCTTTTGTGCACGTCTCCGATTATTTACACTTTGTGTCGGTGTCTCTGGAGGTACTAGCCAGTTCTACTACTTTGAGTGCCATAAATCTCTCTGTCTACTCTTGTTCTGCAGATGTACATGTCTGTGTGTCTGTGGTGTCGTGTGTGTGTTTGCTGTGCTTTGTGTTTCCTGGATNTTTGTGGTGTGGGTGTTGGTATGGGTATTGTTGTTGTGAGGGAGGAGAGAGAGAGGGAGGAGAGAGGATGAGACTGACGAGAAGCGAGAGATCGGATCCCGTGATGATGCGCGCCCTCCCCTGAGGGGAGAGAGAGAGAGAGAGTGGCCCGACCTGCCCCCTACGCACGAGCTTAGTCCTAGGGCCCCCGCGCCGCACCCCCCCCGACCGATGAGCAGGATGAGATGAGAGAGAGGAGGATCTTTGAGTTGTGCAGATCCTGAGTGAGAGGACGAACTCACTGTAACGGCCCACAACATATGCGCCTTTCCCTGTCCGGAATAACGCCTACCTTCCCGCCTGACTATTCACTTTTCACTCTATCCCCTTTTTCGCTTTCACACCCACCACACGAGTAAGTGGGAAATAGATATCGATGATGTACGCTGTTGTCTTTACTTTGCTCATCCATCTTTCCAGGCTGATCAGGCTCCCTGTTGGGATGGCCCCCCGGCCATCACCCATATAGCACTAATATACACACACAGCATGGAGGCAGCAGAACTTCGGTGAAACTGACGACAGACGCACCAACCCCACTACCCCTCACCCCACTCACCCCACCACAAACACCCGGCCCCCCCCCACCAACTCTCCCGCGCCCCCAGTCCATGGTCCCCCAGCCCCATTCCCCACAGCCCACACTTTCGACTCGCCGTTAAACGGCAGACCTTCTGGCACACGCGCACCCACCCCTTTCCCCCTCCCCTCGCCCCCTGACACTGGTAGATACGACCCTCACCCTGCACTATTTTTTTCACATCACATATTTTTTATCAGTTTTGTGCATCACGGATCTACCTCGCCCTCGACCATTCCACCACTGGGGGGGATGGGGGGGGGATTGTACTATTACATTTCAAGACAGGCCGGGCCCCCACCAACGTACCCGGACTAGAGCTCACACCCACCCCTTGCATAAAGGGACCTTCAGGCCCAATTGACGTTTTTCACCGTGCTTCCTTCGTCCACGGCTTCTGAAAGAAGGTGAGTGAAGCGAAGGACGTCATACTGACTGATGAACCCCGATTTGCTGAAGAGGATTTCTACGATAAGGGTAATAGCTGGATAACTGGGTTCCTCGTGCCTTTGTGGAAGGAGTGTTTGCCGGCCCACTTTCCTTGTAACAACAGGTGGAACTGTCTTCGTGGGGAGGACAGGAAGAAGAACCTCGGTCCTACACCAATGCTGAACTGTGTGACGTGGGTCATCTATGGCTGACCGACAGCTGTCACCAGAGTTGTTCGTTCACCCACGATGACGACGCCCGGGGGTACGAAGGCTGCCATGGAGTGTATCCGACGAGGAGGGACTTTGTCCAGTCTCAACAACGGACGGAGAGAGTGGGGGACATGATGGTGCGATATACATGTATCTGCGGTCTGACGAAAAACGCTTTTCTTTGGGATTTCGACTTTTGAGGTTTAGGTCAGTCCAATGTAAGTTGAGACAGGTTACATGAGCATTGCCATCTCGGTTTGTGTAGAGTTGATGTTCCATGAAATCTTTTATTTCTGTAATGCCGTGTGATTCGCAGACGATAGGAGTCTTTAACGTCTGGGCAGAAAGGCGTTTTTAAAACATTTTCGGTATCAGTTCTGAGTTTCTTACATGAAAACGTTTTTAAAAGAAAATATGTTATCATTATTCTCCTGAACAAAAAGGGGGCAAACATTAGTACTAAGGACAAAACACAACTCGCGTTTCCGAAATCTTTGGGTCTAGTTCAGATTAGAAACGTTTCTAAAGAGGACTTCTTGTCTTTTTTCTTATAGTCTAGGTGGTTGGCTTTGACTAGCATTCCGCCACAACTGTAATTAGCACGTGAGGAGACAAGCTTGGACACAAACTCTGAGACGTGGGATTTAACCAAGGCTTGTATAATGCATGCTTTGGATGGGGGTCTCACAAAAGCTAGCACTGGTAATATACGGAACATTCCAGGAACGGTGGTGGGCAATTTTAGAATTATCTAGGCAATTTTTTTTTTAGAATTCTAACGTTGCCCACCGATTCTAGAATCGTACCTTTTGCCATTGAAAAATTTAGAAATGCACCACATGCGCGTTCAAAGAGGAGTTGGCAAAACACTGGCAGAACCTGTCTCGTGTTCCTCCACATAGTTGATTTTGTGCAGACAGATGCGATTCATGTTATGCTCACATACCGTGAAATTCTTTGTGTTGTTTGTTTTTAGTAGATCGACCATGAGCGAAATCTGCCACCATTTTTGCCAAGGATTGGAAGGGAAACGTAAGACATACAATATCTAGTACGAATAAAAGCTAACATACCGATAGATTCAAAATGTTCAATATACTGCTGACAGCCATAACGGATAGGTTTTGAGCAACATTGATAGGGTTGATGGCTCGAAAAAGTATCAAGCCTCTCAAGCAGTGCAATGTGGAGGGGGGTGCTGTAAGGTGAGTAGTGGTATTTTGCTTCAGCAACTTGTATCGGTTGGCAGGGGGTTTAGGCGTTTAATCATCGTTAAACTTCATGACTGCATTTGCTCACCTGCCACTCACTCCTGTGCGACGACTGTGAATGGGATGTGCCAGCAAGCAATAGCAGGTCTCCCGCATTCCCTGTCCAAGCTGTTACCGCACATTCCGTGCATGCATCGGCTTGTCAGCCACCTGCGTATCACAAATCATCGCACTCCTCTCAAGCTCCAAGTGCATCTCCCACGACTGATGAAGTGGTTCTCGTGGACCCGACAGACGAACAACAACGACAACGTTACAAAACTCATAAGCCACAAAACATAGACCCTGATATTTCTGGCTGGCCTGAAACGTGTATAGAAACATGAATTCACCCTTCCCAACAACCCCCCCCCCCACCCCCCCACCCCCTTTTCCTCTATGTTACTCTTGTGTGCTATGTCTATCTATATGTTCCTCTTCCACCCCCCTCCACGCCCAAACCCACATCTCTCTCATCTCTCTATCTCTCTCTCTCTCTCTCTGGCTTCCTGTCTCTCTCTCCCTGAGCCTGTCTTTTTTTTCTGCGCTCAACTCGCGACCTGTCTTCTTTCAGTCTCTGTCTCAGTATAGTTTTTGCATCTTTGTCTCATATCTCATTCTCTATAGTCTATACGTTACATCTGTCTATGTCTCGAGGCTGTTGGATGTGGTCCTGTGTGTTTGCTTTGTGTCTCTGTCTGTCACTTTTCTCTGCTATATCTCTCTCTCTTCTCCTCTTCGTTCCTCTCTCTCTCTCTCTTACCAGCTCTCTCTCTTCTTTTATCTCTCAATCTCCCCTCTCTCTCTCTAAACCTCTCTCTCTTCCCTCTCTTCGGTGGCTCCTATCCTCACTTCTACTAAACCGCTCCCATCGCCTCTTTCCCTCCCCTCTCTGCTACACATTCACTCACACACCCAACACCCCCCAACATCTCTCTCTCTCTCTGTGTGGGGGGGGGGGGGCGTATGGGAATGTACATGCCCGAATCTGCGATCTCTATCAGGTCTGGTCTCCCCTCTCTGTGTGTGGTCTCTATGCCTCTCCCTCTTCTCTCCTCCCTCTTCGCTCTCGATTCAGTCTCTCTCGAAGTCTCTGTCTCTCTCTCATCGGTTCGTTCACTCATCTTATGCGGCCATACCACTAACGATCCCCTCTCTCGATTTTCTCTCTCTCTCTCTCTGTTATCCAAGTCCCTCACACACACACACAGCAAACACACACCACAAACAGGGCATCACACACCACACATGGAACACGTGTTGTGTGTGTATGGGGTGATGGGGGGGGTGGTGAGGGAATGCGATTGATGCATAAGGCTCCCGTGGCGAAGTAGTGCGTTAGAGCACATGTGTCGTGGTGTGTGGCCCTGTGTTTGTGGTGTGAAACCAGTTAAGATTGTAGCTGTCTCCACGTATACCTCCCAGTGAGGTTCACAATAATTCCAGTTGCCTAATCAGAAAGTCCCCGGTCTATTGAGTTTCAAATGTTTCCACTAGGGGATGTTCTGCCAATACCACCCCCCCCCCCCCCACCCCCCCCCCCCCCCGGCGGGTACCTTGACCTTCGATGTGGTGTGCGCGCTGCTGTTGCCTTCATAAGAGCAAATGTACGTTTGGTATGCAGCTCAATGCCCGAGTCATTGGTATTATGTTCATTGCATTGAACTCGAGTTGGCTATGGCAGCCAAGTGATGGAGGGTGATGGAGATGAGATGTCATTGCATAAGTACAGCCCATGGCGAAAGTAGTTAGCGTCGAGGACTCCTGGCTGGGAGGCCCTGAGTTCGAGGAACCCATCAGAACCACTTTATTTATTGTACTTTTCTGTCCCAGTTGGCTTCCTACCAAGGGCTGAGTTTACTATGGGCCCAGCTTGGAAGATAGGGACCACGCATTTGAGTTCATCCACTTTCATCCCCCCCCCCCCACCCCCCCCCCCCACCCACCCCCCCCCCCACACCCCCCCCCCCCCCCCCCCCCCCCCCCCACCCCCCCCCCCCCCCCCCCCCCCCCCCCCCAATCTCCTTATACTCTAATAATCACCTACCCACCCCTCACCTTTCAAACGCACACTTACCACACACACACGCACACACACACCACACACAACACACACACACACGCGCGCGCGGCGCGCGCGCGCGCGCGCGCTGCGCGCGCGCGCACGGAGGCAGACACGGCACTCATTAAAGAGAGAGAGGAGAGAGAGAGGGGGAGAGAGAGGAGACGAGAGGAGGGGAGAGAGACGAGAGCACGTGAGGGGGAGATAGGAACGAGGGAGCGAGCTGTCATTATGATTAGATGACCCCGATTCTGTTAAACTTGGGAATGCTCTCGCCTTCGTCTGAACAGTTTTCAGTGAAAAGAGGCAGACTGGTACACAAAAGACTGATACACACACACCCACACACACACACACACACACACAGAGAGAGAGAGAGAGAGAGGGAGAGAGAGATGAGAGACGAGAGAGAGAGAGGAGAGAGGAGGGAGGGGGGAGAGAGAAGAGAGTACGAGAGACACACGAATTTATTGGGGATTAAGGCTATATCCCATGGTGAAGAGGTGGTATCCGCAATATATACTCAGAGGCATAAAAACGCGAAAAAAACAAAGTGCATGGAAATTTGATTTAATTTGGCCAACGATTCCTTTGAACTGGGGAATAGAAAGTGCGGGAAAAAGCAATCAGACACCACAAAAGTGTCCTTTCAAAGTTCATTCTGGTAGAAAATAAGGTCACATGAACTTGACCTTGACCCTGTGTTAACAGCAGAATGTCAGTATCTGGTGTGACCCACCTCGAGCATTGATCACAGATGTGCACCTGCGGTACATCGAGTGCACCAGAGTGTTGGTCTGCCTCTGGGGGACTTGCCACCACACCTGGCCCACAGCGACAGAAAGCTGAGTTGCTGTCTGGGGTCTGGGGTTGAGCTGGCTTCAACTGCCTCTGAAGGGCATCCCAGAAATGCTCTATTGGGTTAAGGTCGGGGGAGAACGGGAGGGGGTGAGGCAGCAGATTGATGTTGTTCTGCCTCAGGAAGCTCTGCGTAGCACGGGCAGTGTGCGGCCTTGCGTTGTCCTGCTGAAACAGGTTCTGTGGATGCCGCTGGAAATGCGGCAGGATGTGGGGCCTCAGAACTTGGTCGATGTAATGAACAGCAGTGACCCCGTTACCACGTCCTGGACCCACATTCTGGAAGATGACTGGCCCAATACAGCGATTCATGCCGATAGCCCCCCAGATCATGATGCTTTCACCACCCCATGGGTCCCTTTCGGTGATGTTGGCATCCGTGAAGCGTTCCCCCCGCTCCTCTCCAGATCCGGATGCGGCCATCGCCTGGGTCGACGCAGAACCGGCTTTTGTCACTGACGAGGACTCGGCCCCAGTCCCGATGGCGCCAATGATGTGGATCTGTGCCCACACTGCAGACGGTTCTGGCGATGCTGGAGTGTCAGGATAGGTCGCCGGGCTGGACGCCTGCATTGGAGACCAACTGTGTTCAGTCGGCGACTCACGGTCCTGCTGCTGATTGGCCTGCCATGGTTGCCCACGGTGTTCCTGGCTGTGTTGGCAGCGGTTTGGTAAGGCTTCCGTCGATGCTGACGCAGAAGATGGCGGTCTTGGGCTGCTGTGGCGACCCTCGGTCTGCCGCTCTTCTCGGCCTGGCAATCAGTGTGTTTCTTGCTTGAAAGTGGTCCAGAAGGCGGTAGATGGTGTGGAAATGTGGATTCCGAATGCGATAGCGACCTGCCTCATTGGAACTCCAGCCTGCAGTTGCCCCATTCCCATTGTGGGAAAGTCTCGGCATTATGTTTGCGCTGCTGGAAGGGATAATTTGTACATTTTAGGAATTTATAGCCCCACAATTGGAGCCACATTGAGTTGCAATTCACATTGATGCACGTGGCATAGGTAGTCCACATGGCAAATGCACTCCTCGTGCCAGAAACGCTGACCAGGCAACATTCACCCACTGTTACAACCGGCCAAGACACTACGTACTGCTAATGTTTCACGTACCATCGACATTGCTTATGTCCTGTTCACAATGTGAAACAATCGTGCACTGTCTCTATTTTTCGCGTTTTTTTATGCCTCTGAGTATACATAATATTAATTATCATCCTGAAAGAAAATGAAAAGAGAAAGCAAGTACATATGCATGGAACAATACACAGTATGTAGACTTTTTTGTGCTTCATGAGAGAGAGAGAGAGAGAGAGAGAGAGAGGGAACGAGAGAGAGAGAGAGGAGAGAGAGAGAGAGAGAGAGAGAGAGAGGAGAGAGAGAGAGAGAGAGCAGAAGTTCAATCCTGCAGGTACAAAATGTTTTGGCAATGGGAAGATCAAAGCACAGCATTTTTCACCCGACTCTTGAGGAGTGCAATAGCAAACCATGGAGGATCGCCACCTCTCAGACCTTACTGTGGAGTCTTGATGCCTGAACGTCACGCCAGGGACACGGGAAGATTTACAATGTGTGGGGACAGAAGTCAAATAAAAGCCAAACACTGTTGCGCTTTGTGAATTCAAACCAAGAAACTCATCCAAATTCCCCGATCAGAAATCGGCCCGTTTCCCGCCTTACGGTCACGCGGTCTTTCCGGTGTCTCACGTGAGTGCACCTCTGAGCGACGGTATGCAAATGAGTCGCATGTGACGCACGAGTTCCTGGCGTGTGACGTACAAAGCGATTGTTTGGTGAGCTCCTTGCTGGAAGCATATGAGATATGCCTGTCTTTCTTTGACCATCCTGCTCCCCCCGTCCTTTCTCTTGCAAGAATCAGATAGAGGAAGTGCCTTACATGTTGGTGTGTGACCACCGACCTGACTGCAGTGATCATAGTGATGAGAACTTCTGTGTGCACCCCCCGTGCATCTCGCACCTCACCTTTGACTGCGAAGAAGAGTACAAGCATCAGGTATGTGGCAGTCAAGGGTTATGTCCTTTGTGTTACAGAACTTAAAGGGTAGAATAGTTTCAAAGTGAGAGACTGCAGACGGAAATAGTGTTACAAGAAATGACTAGAATACCATTCAGCAGCAAAGAACGAACGGTTCCCGATCGCTGTTACAAATACTTCGTCTGAAGTATTGTCAACTTGTGATGCATATTAGTTTCAAGTGTTCACTCTAGTTTCACCCCCCCCCCCCCCCCCCCTTCCCCCCTTTGAAGTGATGTAGGTCTGTAAGGCACCATCTGCCAACATGAAGGTGTTTTTTCCAGTGTGTCCCTTCTGTCTCAATATCATGCCAGTAATGTCCACTGATTGAGCTTTCTAGTTGAAGACAAATGAAGCCAAACAAAACAAAACAAACAATAACAACAACAAAACCTATCAGTAATGCCTTTCATAACTGCTTTTTAAACTGATCGATAAATTCGTGTCCCCAAAAGCCACCCTGGCCCTTCCCATGATATCCAGTTATGTTTAGATTCTTACATGGACGCTTTGTGACCTCACTGATGCTGATTGGTGATATAAATTAGATAGAGACCGTGTCTAGTGTAGTGATTACCTTCCATTCTGGACCTCC
>JADBJO010014848.1:0-2500 GCA_016801955.1 Conus betulinus
TTATTTTGTTGCAGTATTACGCCGAGTCCCATGCCATTATCTACGTTGTTGATTCATCAGACAGAGAGAGAATTGAAGAATCCAAAGCAGCATTTGTTTAGTGGTATTCGTGCCTGTCATGTTCGAGTATGTATGTGACCGAGTGGGATGTGAGCATGAAGGTATATGTACATGTACTGCGCTATGACTTTTCTGGCATAACTGCTTTTTTTTTCTGTTTGAGAAATTTATGCTGTCCTGACTAGGAGCAACTTACTGCTGTGGTACACAGGGTTCCTGCTTTTCCACAACATTCAGGATTTCAGAGAGATGTAATGAAGGAGAAGCCGTGGAAAAAAAAAATGTCTGCAAGGAAAAATTCAGGGGAAGGGAAGGGGGAGGGGGGGGGGGGGGGGGGGGTAGATGAGAAAGTAGCAAAGGAATCGGCGCAGCGCTGGTCATGTTTTCAGTGTGCTAGCATGATGACACTGGCATCATAAGATCCCATGTTGACTTCTTTGTGAGAGCCAGCAGTGACCACTTTGTCTGTCCACTTGAAGGCAAACTTATGTCACCCTGTGTGATGCTGTGTCAGCAAGAAATTGACAAAAGCTGTGCAATCAATTTTTCCTGGTCCTGGGTGGACTGAAAAGGGGCGACACACTGCTCTGTGCTCAGATTTAGATGAAACTGTACGATTCTGAATGCAAATTTTTTCTATTTGTACATGGATGGGAAGAGGAGGGGTAGGGTAGTGGGAGGGGGAAGAGTGCGGTGGGGTCATTAGCCTGGACCTCACTAGAAAATCAGGGATTTTTGTTTTTCTAAGTGTGAGCCCTGAAGCCAGTATCACCGTGTGTGTTTTCTGTTGGCATGTCGGCAGCTGGTTTTCAGCAGAAGTTTGCTAGGGATTCTGATACTGCCCATTGTTGTTTTATGAGTGCCAAGAGCACCAAGGAGTTTGATCTGTCTAGTCCAAAAAGACTAGCATATGATCTGTCTAGTCCGAAAGACTAGCATATAGACAGACCACAAACTGAAGACTGGGTGAAGAGAGGAAAAAAGATTTGCCTTGAGCTTGACTCAAACCATGGAGCTTGGGTTTTCTTGATTCCAAGATGAATATGTTATCTGTGGGCTACCTCTGCATTGTGTGGGTGTGCGCGCATTCACATTAGCACATGCGCATGTGTGTGTGTGTGTGTGTGTGCACATTGTGTGTGTGTGTGCGCGCGTGCGTGTGTGTGTGTGCATGCGTGCACGTATGTGCATGTATTTGTGTGTGTCTTTGCATTTGTATGTAAGCGTATGATATGAAATGGCTCTTTAAATGTCTGTCAGTTTTCTTGATCAGATTTCACATTTTTAGATGACATCACATGGAAATGATTTGCATGTATCTGTTCAGTTTTTGTGTACAGAATCACTTTATCTACCACTGGGAGAAGGAAAACTGACTGCATAGATTGATAGAGTTGTTGTCATATACACACTCTCTCAGTCTCTCTCTCTCTCTCTCACACACACACACACACACAACACACACACACACACACACACACACACACATACACACTCTCTCTCTCCTTCTTTCACTCACTCTCTCTCTCTCACTCACACTCACACACATACATACACACACACACACTCTCTCTCTCTCTTTCTCTCTCTCTTTTCACACACCACACAAAAAAACATCCATGCTGTCTCCGGCCTTCCCTTCCCTGATGCTAGTTTTTTTTTTTCTTCTTCTTGTTTTGTTATTGCCCTTAAAAGATCTAAACACTATAATGTATCCTTGTACAATGTAGCCTGTGTACAATGTTTGCACAGACAAGATGGTCGTCAACTCTGCCCTTCATGGTGTGCCCCTCCTGCTGTTGGCCAACAAGCAGGACTTAGAGGTAAGAGCTACGTTCAGTGTGACTGCTGTCGCTGCTTTTAGTCATGACAGACGCGCTGAAAAAAAAAGAAAGAAGTAAGAAGAAAAAAACAGAAACCTATGTTGTACTGTATGAATGAAGACTAAATTTTTTTTTCTTTTTTTTCAGTTTGAGTGTGATATTAATATCTGATCGTACACGTACATTTCTTCCGCCTTTTACCTAAAATTGTATCTTGCATTGTTTTTCTTAGGTTCTTAATTGACATAAAAAAAGATTGAGAGTATTTCTCGAAGAAGTGTGTGTATATATACCTGAAATAGAAATAGTCTTTTATTGTTTTTCATAGGTTCTGAATTGACATTAAAAAAAGATTGAGAATTTCTCAAAGAATTCAGTGTATGTTTTTTTTTCTTCAATTTTTTTTTTTAACAGGCGATAGCCCATTATAAAATTTCAGGAGATGGCAAGAGGGGGTTGAAAATGAATAGCCAAACGCATAAACCCAAAGGGGCAAGTAGAACTTGCTTTGGTAAGTAATAAGTAAGTGACATATACATTTTTGACAAATACAGAGAAATACATCTTCTGTTACAAACAACAGACATAAAAAAAATCTAAGTGGTGTTTGTGACTTG
>JADBJO010014848.1:7500-20000 GCA_016801955.1 Conus betulinus
AATAGCAGTTTCGCTGCCTTATCAACTGGCTTTGTTGTTGCCATTTTGATCTTTTATGGGTGAAGTCAAAACCGTGCGATAACTAGTGGGATTTCCATCTTCTAGTCCTCTGTCATGTCCTATGCAAAGCTAGGTGAGTATGGAAGTGCTGTTGAGTTTGAATTTAGATGTACAAGTGCTATGTTTAAAGCCACTGTGTCTGGAGTTTAAGATCCATTGGATCGGGAGTTAGAATTTGAACATGTGGTCCTGCTCACAAAGAAAGGAGTGACCATCTCTGCGTGTACAGTTAGAGGAAATCTGCCACTGCTACTGGGCGAAACACTTACATAATCCTGCTGTTGCTTTGAATTTGTAATGCTACACTTAAAATGTCAGAATGCTACATTTTGTGCATTTGAGTCCTTGGCAGCTCCGAAAGTTGACAGACAGCAGAAAACATCGACAAAATTCTGCAGCATTTCTCCAAAATAGTGTTAATACCTGGCAGTTTGTCCAAATTAGCTTGTTCCCTGCACTTGAGAGACATGTTTACATTCCCAGCCAGATCATTTGCAACGGAAGAACTTCAGTAACCGCTAGTTGATCCCAAATGAATTGCCGACATCAGACATTTCTACATTCAGTATGACGGTAGTCTTGGATGACCTGTCATTGTCAGTGCCAGCTGCTGACTCTGTCAACGGCTATTGTAAGGTGTTCAAGAGTGACCACCAGACCTACAAAAAGCTGTATGAAGCTTTGTTAAAAATCCAAACTATAAATAAGCATACAAACACACATGATACATATATGTCTTCTTTAAACCACAGACATTCTCTGCTGTTTTTGTCTTTGCAGCACATGCACAATATGTAGATGTCATGGGCAATGATCTTCAGTTCTGTTGCTTAAAGTGGTAGTAATTTAAGATGGAGGCTACAATGGGCTGTTAAGTGGAAATAGCATTTTTAAAATAAAAACTTTATTCTCTTGGTACTGGTTTTTAATGTGAAGTTGTTCCCATGTTCACATGTGCCAGCGCCTTGTTCTCAGATTGACTGATAGTTAAATATACTAACACTGGTGAAAACGAATATAAGATTGACTGACAGTTAAACATACTAACACTGATGAAATGAATATAAGATTGACCGACAGTTAAACATAACAACACTGGTGAAAACAAATATCCACGAATGAATGATTAACTGATGATGGTGTAGAGAAGGGCCATGGCAGACAGCATTAACGTATGATTGATGAACTGTGAAGATTATGATTGTCAAGACATGAGGTTCATATGGTCCATGAAAAACCCTTTCACGTCTTTTAGATTTGAAGCCCTATTTCAGGGCCTGAATAATTGATATTTCAATCAAAGGTACTTGAAAAGACCATGAAATTTGTTCCATTTTTTAAAAACCAGAATTAGGGAGAAAAAGTGTCCAGAATGATAAAGAGATCCAGAAAGATGCTTTTGGATGTAATGATTTGTATCAAAATGCACATGGCCTCTTGATCAGTGTCAGCTTGCTGGTGCCACATTTCAGCGGTGTGCGTACAGCATTATCCATAGTGGTTTTCTGTAAAAATGTACAAATCACTGGAGGGGGAGTTGATGCTATAACACAGGAGACAAATGAAACTCAATCTGGTCATCTTATGGAGTAATTCCTCATGCTACTGTTGAGAGAACGATCGTTATCTCACCCTTGTTTGCACGGTGTGAAATTCGTAATTCAAGGTCATTATCATTTCTTTTAAAAGATCATTAACACAGCTGAAACACTAGTCAGGGATATGACAGTAATATGTATTCTCCACATGTGATTATTTCAGAAACTTTGTGATATCTGTTCATCAATTAGATGCCTAAGGTAATAAACTTTGAGGGTTGGGGGGGACATGTTTACTGACAGGAAAAAAAGTGATCATGGTGGAAATGGCAGTCGACTGTGAGACTTGATAAAGTTTACTTATTTGCCTTTGTTTTTACAATCAAGAAGTACATACACACACATTCTAGTCTTGCAAAAGAAGAAGCAAGATTTGTAAATGATTCTAGCTGTGTAAAAGTGGATATCGAGGGGGAAAAAAATGCACCCTCAGCCTGTACAGATTCAATGCAGAATTGCACATCTTACAAACCATGGCAACGGCTGAAGTATTGACTCTCTAGGAGATATTCCCCATTCTAATACCATGATCAGGTGGTCCAGGATTGTTCAGTCTTACATGCCCAAAGAAAGACTGGAGATACTTTTTTTTTCTGGTTAAGTTTAAAATTTGTTATTGGTTTTACTACCTCTTTGAATTATTCTGAATCTCATGTCAGCCAACCTATAGAGATTGTGTGCATGTGAGAGCACATGTATACATGTGTGTACAGGAGTGTGTGTGTGTGCATGTGTATACCAAATAGAGATAAGTGTACAAGTTTGAAAAAAAAAAAATCACTTTGCTGCAACTTGTCTTCATGAGAGGGAAGAGTACTCTTCTTGTATCAATCATCTTCTGCAATTTGAGTGCATGTCAGTACTCCAGTATCTGTCAGTATGTTTCCATTCATAGATCATGTGAATGTGGAAACCTGCAGTTGGACATTTACTTTTCATTAAGTATGGACACTTACACGAATATTACTGCTTGTTTGATTCAGTCTTAAAAGGCATGTTGTCCTCGATTCATTTTTTAATCTGTTGAAAAGAAAGTTTTAAATGGGTCTTGTTTCATTGAGTGCACCACACCTTTTAAACGCAGATCAAGACTGTTTATTTCAACTGCAGTCTTTATTGTGATCATGTTAGAATTTTGTCTGGCTTGTGCGTTATCCATTCAGCATTTACGTGTGAAAATTTCTCTGTAAAGCGTGTATCAATATCGCAATTAAAAAAGCATTTTGAAGGAGTGGAAATACATTACATTGAAACTGGGGAGGTGGGGGTGTTTATGAATCTTTACTAACGGACTTAAAGCAGCCAGATTTTCAGTCATTGTGTTTGCCTCAATGTATGCAGTATTTCCAGTTACATGTTGCTGTGAACATCATTTTGCATACGCTTGCATAAAAGTCAGGTATGCACATTAACATGAACTGTTTCGTTGTTTACATTGTCATTTTATTTTTACTTCATGTTTGCTTTTTTTGCTCTTTTTTTTCACCATAAGTATAAATAAGGGATAACATTGTGTGATACCAATGAATTGTCTGTGTTCATGTCTGAATTTGGTGGAATAAATGATATTATAGCTGAATGTCATCTTGCCTTTTTTTTTCTTTGTTGTTGCAAATTTAGGTTCATTGACTGTAGGATCCATTTGGTAGGGAAAAAGCACTGGCATACAATATAATCAAAACAGTATTATAAAAACTTTTGATGAGTCACTAATAATTTCCATCATCTACTTGATGTCTATACATTTTTTTTTTGTATCTTTGTTGCTGTTTGTTTTGAAGGAGAGAATTAAGAGAGAAACTATATAAGAGTGTGAAATCCCTGCTTCAGGTGCCATATTTATCCAAGAGACAAGTCAAAATAGGGTTAAATGATATCGATTTACATCCCCCCGACCCACACCCCTTGATTTTCAGGTAGCTTGAAAGTACTTAACCTTTTCCGCTTGTGTTCACCCAATTGGAATTCCTGTGAACTTTCGTTTGATATGTGTCAGTTGATAAAAAATCCTCATGAAGGAGACTACTGTAAAAAATGTAGGATGACTGAAACATGTTCTTTTTTTTTTCAATAAATGTACATGACCTCTTTTTTTCTGCATATGCAGGCTGATACTCCTGCAGGCACTCCCTGTATAGACAGGCAAGGATTAATCCTAATACCCAACAGATGGAGTGGAGTTTCGTGTGTATGACCATTTTTTTTATCCCACCATTAATACTATTCAGCCGTGGGTGGGCACACACGGCACAATTCTTTGGTCCCGCACACTCGTGCATGGCGCTCAGTTCCTGCTGACGCGCATATTTCGCCTTTTTTTCCTTCTTTCTTTTAAATGGTAGCTAGACAACAACTGACAGTGTTGTGTTAGGTGTCATAGCAAAGAAACAAACACTCAACTAATTGAACATAGTAGTTTCAAATCAGTTACTTTTAATGTGTAGACACAACTGCCCGTTGAAAACATGGCTGACAAGTAAAAAAAATTCTTTGTTTACATTCTTTTACAACAAGCTGTCAGAATCAGAAGCAAACAAGTAAGCGACATCGCCATCATTAAGAGTAGGTAACAGGTCGGTAGAGATGCCAGTTATTTCCTTTTCTGTGTAATTCTGTTGTTCGTTAGAGGCAATGGTTGTGAGAAACCATCTCATTTAGAGATACCAATTATTCCCTTTTCTGTGGAATTTTGTTGTTCGTTTGGGAGAATGATTGTGAGAAACCATCTCATTTAGAGATATCAATTATTCCCTTTTCTGTGTAATTCTGTTGTTCATAAGGGGAATGGTTGTGAGAAACCATCTCACTTAGACTAGTTAGAAATGCCAATTATTCCTTTTTCTGTGAAATCCTGTTATTCGTTAGGAGGAATGGTTATGAGAAACCATCTCATTTAGAGATACCAATTATTCCATTTTCTGTGTAATTCTGTTGTTCACAATTATTGCCTTTTCTGCGTAATTCTGTTGTTCATTAGTGGGAATGGTTGTCAGAAACTATCTCATTTAGGAATGCCAATTTTACTCTTTTCTGTTGCCCCCCCCCCCCCCCCCCCCCCACACACACACACACACCCTCCTTGGGATACCTGTCCAAAAAACATTCTCTCATTTCATATCCCCTCCTAGCACCTCATTACCAGTCTCCTACTGCACCCCTCCGACCCCCCCCCCCCCCAAAAAAAAAAAAATGCTGCAGTGATGCCAGTTATCCAAGTCTTTGCAGAATGTTGTCATTTTTTTTGGTAACAAATCATTATGTAATCCCCCCCCCCTCCCCCCAATAAAAAAAAATAAACACATGAAAATAGAAAAGAAACACAATCAAAACTTTTGTGATGGCATGTTGGGTGGTGCAGTTACAGAACCAACATCTGCCAAAGTGATATTGTAAAAGACATTGTATGAACTTGTGGAAAAAAAAAAACATAAAGAAATTCCCTCCCCCTTATTTAAAAAGAAAAAAAAAAAAAAAAAAAGAGCAGCGATGACTTCACAATTCCCATCTCTTGCCCCCAAAAAATGTGATCACAAAATATGTCCAAACTGAATATTGCAGACAGCAAGTTCAGACAGATGTTTTCCATCCAGTTATTTTTATTTATATATCACTGGTAGTCATTCAACGCAACAAACGATTGCAACACAATCCTGACAGAAACGACATCCTTCAGTTTCTGTTCCTTTCTTTCTCACACGCATACACATGTTGATATATACTGAAAACACTGAAATGACTTTTCATAGGACACTGTCATGACTACCGTGGAAACCGATATAACACATGAGTAGAATTCAATACAGAAGGTGTGACTGAACTCTACAAAATGAAATGAACCATACTGCATTATATCTGTTCACCACTCTGAACACATAGTTTTTGTCCATTACTTGGATCGTCAGGCTCTGTTTCAACAATGGGAAGATCTGGGGATATCACAAAAAAAATGTCATACAAAAATGCTGCAATTTTCCTTCCCTATTCTGTTGAGATACTGAATTCAATGCTCATAATTAAATGTTTCTCCTTCATTCCATCTACATTAATCTGATTGATACATTCAATTACCATGCTGTAAGGTGGGTTGCACAATTTTCCCAACCAGCAACCCCACAAATCAATATTACTAGATTCCGATGGCCATTTAAAAAAACAGAGCGCCTTGCACTACACTAAGAAAACCTGACAGAGAATCAGGTTTGTTTTATCTAAAATTATTTCATATATATATATATCCTGCTCTCTCAACCTGGATATCTTATCAGCCAATGCATTCATAATTTTTAGACTAACTGACAACACACAGAAGTTCAAAATATATATTCTGATTAGTAATGAAATAAAAGGCCATCTTCCTGTCCCCACTTGAAAATATTTGTGAACTTTAAAAATACTTCAGTCTAGGAAAGTATCTTCTCATGGTAATATTTATGCAAGGAAAACAATTTTCAAGACATCACAGAATGCTGATCCTCCATTTTTTCAAGGGGGAAATCCCAGTATCCCATCAAAATGGTTCAATTTTTCAGGCCATAGACATAACCAGATGAAAATGTTAGTAGAAATTAAAAAAAAAACTAATGCTGCTTGCATGTACACCACATACATGTACACACATATAACCAGGCTGAAAAAGTAATGACTAGTATCAAAAGCAATAATACAAGACTACATAATGGACCTACATATGAAAGTCAACAAGATAGCTTTATTTGGCCCCAATCAGTTTCTGTGAAAAGAAATGTGTTGAAGCAAGCATGCATTCACACAACACTCACAAGAACAATCAAACAACCCATAAACAGCTCTCAAATCCTCACATTTCATATTATCTGAAGGATGAAACGCAAGTTTCATAACCATCAATGAGATGAAGGTGGGCACTGCACGAAAAGATAAGATGATCTGTGAACAGTGTTAATGTTACTATGAGCTCTAATACTCTGCACTTTTATCCAAAAGAACAACAGCTTGCAAGCTCGATATGCACCTGGCAAACTGTATACATACTTGTTTTAATTCAGTTTTTCTGGTATGCAAAATGTGACAAGTATGAGGACTTGTGTTGAATGCAATGCTTGCTTCAATACATTATCTTTTCACAAGAAACTGATTGGGGCCAAAATTAGGAAAGCGTATCTTGTTGACTTTCATATGTAGGTCCATTATGTAGTCTTGTATTATTGCTTTTTGCTACTAGTCTTACTTTTCAGCTGGTTATATGTGTGTACTGTATGTGGTGTACACTGCAAGCCGCATTAGTTTTTTTTAATTCTTACTAACATTTTTCATCGGGGTTTAGTCTATGGCCTGAAAACAAATTGGAACAATTTTCGAGGGATACTGGGATTTCCCCCTTGAAAAAATGGAGGATCAGCATTTCTGTGATTGTCTTGATTGAAAATTGTTTTCCTTGCAGAAATAGTACCATGGAGAAGATTACTTTCATTAGACTGAAAGTATTTGTAAAAAACAGTTCACAAATATTTTCACGTGAGTGGGGACAGGAAGATGGAATGTTAGTTTATTACTAATCAGATAATATCTTGAATTGTGTGTGTGTCAGGTAGTCTTAAATTAGAATGCATTGGTTGTTGATAAGATATCCAGGTTGAGAGAGCAGGGATATATATATCTATGAATAATTTAGCTAAAACAAACCTGATTCTATGGTAGGTTTTCTATGTGAGTGCAAGGCGCTAGTTTTTTTACAAATGGCCAATCGGAATCTAGTAATATTGATTTGATGGGGTTGGTGGTTGGGAGGAAAATTGTGCAACCCACCGAACAGCATGGTAATTGAATGTATGTATCAATCAGATAATGTAGATGGAATAATGAAGGAGAAACATTAATTTATGAGCCATTGAATTCAGTATCTCAACAGAAATAGGGAAGGAAAATTGCAGCATTTGTTTTTGTATGACATTTTTTTGTGTGATATCCCAGATCTCCAATGTGTTGAACTGAAACAGCGCCTGACGATACAAGTAATGGACAAACAAAACTATGTGTTCAGAGTGGGGACAAGATATAATGGCCAGTATGGTTCATTTCATTTGTTAGAGTTCGTCACACCTTCTGTATTGAATTTAACTCATGTGGCTATATCTGTTTCACGGTAGTCATGACAGCTGTCCTCTGAAAAAGTCAATCCGTGTTTTCTAGTCTAATATCAACCTTTGTTATGCGTGTGAGAAAGAAAGGAACAGAAACTGAAGGATGTGTTCTGTCAGGATTGTGTTGCAATCGTTTGTTGCGTTGAATGACTACCAGTGATATATAAATAAAAATAACTGGATGGAAAACATCTGTCTGAACTTTGCTGTCTGCAATATTCAGTTTGGACATATTTTGTGATCACATTTTTTTGGGGGCAAGAAGGAAGAGTGCAAGAGATGGGAATTGTGAAGTCATCGCTGCTCTTTTTTTTTTTTTTTTTCTTTTTAAATAAGGGGGAGGGAATGTCTTTAGGTTTTTTTTGCCCACAAGTTCATACAATGTCTTTACAATATCACTTTGGCAAATGTTGTTCTGTAACTTGCACCACCCAACAGCGCCATCACAAAGTTTTGATTGTGGGTTTCTTTTCTATTTCATGTGTATATTTTGGATTTATTGAGGGGGGGGAGGGGGAGGGGATATTACATAATGATTTGTACCAAAAAAAAATGAACAACATTCTGCAAAAGACTTGGATAACTGGCATCACGCAGCAGGTTATTTTTTTTTTTTGGGGGGGGGGGGGGTAGGCGGGAGGTGGTAGCGGGGGGGCAGTAGGAGGACTGGTAATGAGGTGCTAGGAGGGGATATGAAACATGAGGAGAAGTTTTTGGGAACAGGTTATCCCAAGGAGGGTGGTGTGTGTGTGTGTGGGGGGGGGGGGGGGGGGGGGGGGGGGGGGGCAACAGAAAAGAGTAAATTGGCATTCTAAAATGAGATAGTTTCTGACAACCATTTCCACTAATGAACAACAGAATTACGCAGAAAAGGCAATAATTGTGAACAACAGAATTTACACAGAAAATGGAATAATTGGTATCTCTAAATGAGATGGTTTCTCATAACCATTCCTCCTAACGAATAACAGGATTTCACAGAAAAAGGAATAATTGGCATTTCTAACTAGTCTAAGTGAGATGGTTTCTCACAACCATTCCCCTTATGAACAACAGAATTACACAGAAAAGGGAATAATTGATGATCTCTAAATGAGATGGTTTCTCACAATCATTCTCCCAAAACGAACAACAAAAATTCCACAGAAAAGGGAATAATTGGTATCTCTAAATGAGATGGTTTCTCACAACCATTGCCTCTAACGAACAACAGAATTACACAGAAAAGGAAATAACTGGCATCTCTACCGACCTGTTACCTACTCTTAATGATGGGCGATGTCGCTTACTTGTTTGCTTCTGATTCTGACAGCTTGTTGTAAAAAGAATGTAAACAAAGAATTTTTTTACTTGTCAGCCATGTTTTCAACGGGCAGTTGTGTCTACACATTAAAAGTAACTGATTTGAAACTACTATGTTTCAATTAGTTGAGTGTTTGTTCTTTGCTATGACACCTAACACAACACTGTCAGTTGTTTGTCTAGCTACCATTTAAAAGAAAGAAGGAAAAAAAAGGCGAAATATGCGCGTCAGCAGGAACTGAGCGCCATGCACGAGTGTGCGGGACCAAAGAATTGTGCCGTGTGTGCCACCCACGGCTGAATAGTATTAATGGTGGGATAAAAAAATGGTCATACACACGAAACTCCACTCCATCTGTTGGGTATTAGGATTAATCCTTGCCTGTCTATACAGGGAGTGCCTGCAGGAGTATCAGCCTGCATATGCAGAAAAAAAGAGGTCATGTACATTTATTGAAAAAAAAAGAACATGTTTCAGTCATCCTACATGTTTTTTTACAGTAGTCTCCTTCATGAGGATTTTTTATCAACTGACACATATCAAACGAAAGTTCACAGGAATTCCAATTGGGTGTGAACACAAGCGGAAAAGGTTAAGTACTTTCAAGCTACCTGAAAATCAAGGGTGTGGGTCGGGGGGATGTAAATCGATATCATTTAACCCTATTTTGACTTTGTCTCTTGGATAAATTATGGCACCTGAAGCAGGGATTTCACACTCTTATATAGTTTCTCTCTTAATTCTCTCCTTCTTCAAACAACAGCAAACAAAGATACAAAAAAAAAATGTATAGACATCAAGTAGATGATGGAAATTATTAGTGACTCATCAAAGTTTTTATAATACTGTTTTGATTATATTGTATGCCAGTGCTTTTTCCCTACCAAAATGGATCCTACAGTCAATGAACCTAAATTTGCAACAACAAAGAAAAAAAAAGGCAAGATGACATTCAGCTATAATATCATTTATTCCACCAAATTCAGACATGAACAACAGACAAATTCATGGTATCACACAATGTTATCCCTTATTTATACTTATGGTGAAAAAAAAAGAGCAAAAAAAGCAAACATGAGTAAAAATAAAATGACAATGTAAACAACGAAACAGTTCATGTTAATGTGCATACCTGACTTTTATGCAAGCGTATGCAAAATGATGTCACAGCAACATGTAACTGGAAATACTGCATACATTGAGGCAAACACAATGACTGAAAATCTGGCTGCTTTAAGTCCGTTAGTAAAGATTCATAAACACCCCCACCTCCCCAGTTTCAATGTAATGTATTTCCACTCCTTCAAATGCTTTTTTTAATTGCGATATTGATACACGCTTTACAGAGGAAATTTTCACACGTGAAATGCTGAATGGATAACGCACAAGCCAGACAAAATTCTAACATGATCACAATAAAAGACTGCAGTTGAAATAAACAGTCTTGATCTGCGTTTAAAAGGTGTGGTGCACTCAATGAAACAAGACCCATTAAAACTCTTCCTTTCTTTTCAACAGATTAAAAAAATGAACTCGCGAGGACAACATGCCTTTTAAGACTGAATCAACAAGCAGTAATATCGTGTAAGTGTCCATACTTAATGAAAAGTAAATGTCCAACTGCAGGTTTCCACATTCACATGATCTATGAATGGAAACATACTGACAGATACTGGAGTAACTGACATGCACTCAAAATTGCAGAAGATGATTGATACAAGAAGCGTACTCTTTCCCTCTCATGAAGACAAGTTGCAGCAAAGTGATTTTTTTTTTTTTCAAACTTGTACAACTTATCTCTATTTGGTATACACATGCACACACACACACTCCTCGTACACACATGGATACATGTGCTCTCACATGCACACAATCTCTATAGGTTGGCTGACATGAGATTCAGAATAATCTCAAAAGAGGTAGTAAAAACAATAACAAATTTTAAACTTAACCAGAAAAAAAAAGGTATCTCCAGTCTTTCTTGGGCATGTAAGACTGAACAATCCTGGACCACCTGATCATGGTATTAGAATGGGGGAATATCTCCTAGAGAGTCAATACTTCAGCCGTTGCCCATGGTTGTGAAGATGTGCAATTCTGCATTGAATCTGTACAGGCTGAGGGTGCATTTTTTTCCCCTCGATATCCACTTTTACACAGCTAGAAATCATTTACAAATCTTGCTTCTTCTTTTGCAAGACTAGAATGTGTGTGTATGTACTTCTTGATTGTAAAAAACAAAGGCAAATAAGTAAAACTTTTATCAAGTCTCACAGTCGACTAGCCATTTCCACCCATGATCACTTTTTTTCCTGTCAGTAAACATGGTCCCCCCCAACCCTCAAAGTTTATTACCTTAGGCATCTAATTGATGAACAGATATCACAAAGTTTCTGAAATAATCACATGTGGAGAATACATATTACTGTCATATCCCTGACTAGTGTTTCAGCTGTGTTAATGATCTTTTAAAAGAAATGATAATGACCTTGAATTACGAATTCCAACACCGTGCAAAACAAGGGTGAGCTAACGATCGTTCTCTCAACAGTAGCATGAGGAATTACTCCATAAGATGACCAGATTGAGTTCATTTGTCTCCTGTGTTATAGCATCAACTCCCTCCAGTGATTTGTACATTTTTACAGAAAAAACCACTATGGATAATGCTGTACGCACACCGCTGAAATGTGGCACCAGCAAAGCTGACACTGATCAAGAGGCCATGTGCATTTTGATACAAATCATTACATCCCAAAGCATCTTCTGGATCTCTTTATCATTCTGGACACTTTTTCTCCCCTAATTCTGGTTTTTAAAAAAATGGGAACAAATTTCATGGTCTTTTTCAAGTACCTTTGATTGAAATATCAATTATTCAGGCCCTGGAAATAGGGCTTCAAATCTAAAAGACGTGAAAGGGTTTTCATGGACCATATGAACCTCATGTCTTGACAATCATAATCTTCAACAGTTCATCAATCATACGTTAATGCTGTCTGCCATGGCCCTTCTCTACACCATCATCAGTTAATCATTCATTCGTGGATATTTTTTTTTTCACCAGTGTTGTTATGTTTAACTGTCGGTCAATCTTATATTCATTTTCATCAGTGTTAGTATGTTTAACTGTCAGTCAATCTTATATCGTTTTCACCAGTGTTAGTATATTTAACTATCAGTCAATCTGAGAACAAGGCGCTGGCACATGTGAACATGGGGAACAACTTCACATTAAAAAACCAGTACCAAGAGAATAAAGTTTTTATTTTAAAAATGCTATTTCCACTTAAACAGCCCCATTGTAGCCTCCATCTTAAATTACTACCACTTTAAGCAACAGAACTGAAGATCATTGCCCATGACATCTACATATTGTGCATGTGCTGCAAAGACAAAAACAGCAGAGAATGTCTGTGG
>JADBJO010014848.1:25000-46015 GCA_016801955.1 Conus betulinus
GTTGACAATAACAGTTTTTCTTCAATCTTTAAGGCACATCCTTCTTGTTTGGAGTCAACGTCTGCGCAAATTCCAACCCCTCCAAGTCCTTGGGTGAGACTTTCAAACAAAGCACTCGCCATGAGCGCATCTATCTAACAAAAGAATGCACAAAGCCCTAAATGCGCATTTCATCCCATACCGTCCTTCATAGAAAAGCAGGCCACTACATGTTAGTGAAACAGACCACACACACACACACACACACACACACAGCCAACATGCACCCTGGTGGTGTGGTTATGACATTACTCCTGTGACTGAAAATAGCTACCTCCATGTAGGGTTAAACATCCTCAGAAACACACAAAAAAAAACTCATCTGTGATAAATCCAAGATTTCTAACTCTCTGGAACCTACAAGAACTTAAACTTTCAGTTTGATCAGATCAGAACCGCTGGGAGTGTTGTCATCAGACTTTGATGGAAAACTTAACACTCTCAAGTATTGCTTGTTCAAGGTGTCTTTTTCGGGCTCGACAGATTTTGAGTGACAATGTGATGGTTTCTATTTGGACAGGGGAGAGCTTGCTCCCGTTCATCTCTCATTTCTTAATGTTTCAAATTACATATGCAGCACCACACTTTCACAATGATGGCAACAGTTTCTCACCAACAAGGCAAATGCAAAACAAAGTTGTGGCTTCAGCTGGTACAAAGCTTGTCTGGGGTGTGTGGTTGCAGAATTTTGAAATCTCTTGAATGCTTATTTTTCTTTAGAACAGAATAAAACCCAAGTGTTCTACAAATCCTTTCCTCAACTTTAAAATCCCTTCATGCATGCTGAGTGTTCATCAATGCCACAAAGCACTCATACGTAACTTAAATGATACTAAGAAGCAGATGGAAGGTGGTGGTGGTGAGAGGGGGGGGGGGGGGTCAGGCCAGGAATCAGTGACAATAGGTACAGGGATTTAGCACTCCATGGAGAAAAGAACAGTAGACTGTCTACCCCTGCCAACTCCAAATCTAGACTAGATCTAGTTGCATAGTGAGGCGGGGTGCAGGCGGAAATCTAAACAAACTTGAAAAGTTGTGGATAATGCACCGCCAAAAAAACATACACAAACGAATCACAAAACTTGGCAGAGTGTTATCCATAACTTTTCAAATTTGTCCAAAACTAGGCATTCGTTTGTGTAATAATGCACCAGGAAAGAAGCACATCATGCATGTCTAAGGATCATGTGCTCCCATTCAGAGTTTACCATCATTTCTTTTCTCTATACATTTCTTGTCAACCATCCCAGACACTTCAGTGGCCAGCTCACCCTCTTAATGCTGACACACCCTCTGTGCTGCAGTCTCTGTCTCCCACCACCTGGGCAATGGGATTGAAGACATGTTTGACGTCATCCACAGACAGGCAACCCTGAAACACACAGCGATCATGGTGTGGCTTGAGGTTTTCTCTCCTGGTCTTTTGTTTAAAGTAAAGTTTTTTTCCCCCCTATCTTTCATTGTAACTTAAAGAGATCTTTCCTTGGGGAATACAAATATTTTGTATTTTGTTTTCCCAAAGTATTCCCCCCCTCTTTTTTCATCACAGTTATTTTCCTGGTGAGTGACACAGTCTACAGCATTACTGAAAACAGGCCAAAATAAATATACATAAACGTGCAAGTAATGTTTGTTTTAATTAATGATACTGAACAGACAAGTAAATTTTCACCAAACATATTTTCTTCAGACATTGCACACCAACAGCAGAGAAGCACAAAATACTCCTCCAAGTCACAAACACCACTTAGATTTTTTTTATGTCTGTTGTTTGTAACAGAAGATGTATTTCTCTGTATTTGTCAAAAATGTATATGTCACTTACTTATTACTTACCAAAGCAAGTTCTACTTGCCCCTTTGTGTTTATGCGTTTTGGCTATTCATTTTCAACCCCCTCTTGCCATCTCCTGAAATTTTATAATGGGCTATCGCCTGTTAAAAAAAAAAATTGAAGAAAAAAAAAACATACACTGAATTCTTTGAGAAATATCTCAATCTTTTTTTTTAATGTCAATTCAGAACCTATGAAAAACAATAAAAGACTATTTCTATTTCAGGTATATATACACACACTTCTTCGAGAAATACTCTCAATCTTTTTTTAATGTCAATTAAGAACCTAAGAAAAACAATGCAAGATACATTTTAGGTAAAAGGCGGAAGAAATGTACGTGTACGATCAGATATTAATATCACACTCAAACTGAAAAAAAAAGAAAAAAATTTAGTCTTCATTCATACAGTACAACATAGGTTTCTGTTTTTTTTTTCTTCTTACTTTCTTTCTTTTTTTTTCAGCGTCTGTCATGACTAAAAGCAGCGACAGCAGTCACACTGAACGTAGCTCTTACCTCTAAGTCCTGCTTGTGGCCAACAGCAGGAGGGGCACACCATGAAGGGCAGAGTTGACGACCATCTTGTCTGTGCAAACATTGTACACAGGCTACATTGTACACAAGGATACATTATAGTGTTTAGATCTTTTAAGGGCAATAAAACAAAAAGAGAAGAAGAAAAAAAAAAAAAACTAGCATCAGGGAAGGGAAGGCCGGAGACAGCATGGATGTTTTTTGTGTGTGTGTGAAAAAGAGAGAGAGAAAGAGAGAGAGAGAGTGTGTGTGTGTATGTATGTGTGTGAGTGTGAGTGAGAGAGAGAGAGTGAGTGAAAGAAGGAGAGAGAGAGTGTGTATGTGTGTGTGTGTGTGTGTGTGTGTGTGTGTGTGTGTGTGTGTGTGTGAGAGAGAGAGAGAGAGACTGAGAGAGTGTGTATATGACAACAACTCTATCAATCTATGCAGTCAGTTTTCCTTCTCCCAGTGGTAGATAAAGTGATTCTGTACACAAACTGAACAGATACATGCAAATCATTTCCATGTGATGTCATCTAAAAATGTGAAATCTGATCAAGAAAACTGACAGACATTTAAAGAGCCATTTTCATATCATACGCTTACATACAAATGCAAAGACACACACAAATACATGCCATACGTGCACGCATGCACACACACACGCACGCGCGCACACACACACACACAATGTGCACACACACACACACACACACATGCGCATGTGCTAATGTGAATGCGCGCACACCCACACAATGCAGAGGTAGCCCACAGATAACATATTCATCTTGGAATCAAGAAAACCCAAGCTCCATGGTTTGAGTCAAGCTCAAGGCAAATCTTTTTTTTCCTCTCTTCACCCAGTCTTCAGTTGTGGTCTGTCTATATGCTAGTCTTTCGGACTAGACAGATCATATGCTAGTCTTTTGGACTAGACAGATCAAACTCCTTGGTGCTCTTGGCACTCATAAAACAACAATGGGCAGTATCAGAATCCCTAGCAAACTTCTGCTGAAAACCAGCTGCCGACATGCCAACAGAAAAAACACACGGTGATACTGGCTTCAGGGCTCACACTTAGAAAAACAAAAATCCCTGATTTTCTAGTGAGGTCCAGGCTAATGACCCCACCGCACTCTTCCCCTCCCACTACCCTACCCTCCTCTTCCCATCCATGTACAAATAGAAAAAATTTGCATTCAGAATCGTACAGTTTCATCTAAATCTGAGCACAGAGCAGTGTGTCGCCCTTTTCAGTCCACCCAGGACCAGGAAAACTTGATTGCACAGCTTTTGTCAATTTCTTGCTGACACAGCATCACAGGGTGACATAAGTTTGCCTTCAAGTGGACAGACAAAGTGGTCACTGCTGGCTCTCACAGAAGAAGTCAATGGGATCTTATGATGCCAGTGTCATCATGCTAGCACACTGAAAACATGACCAGCGCTGCGCCGATTCCTTTGCTACTTTCTCATCTACCCCCCCCCCCCCCCCCCCCTCTCCCCTTCCCTTCCCCTTCCCCTGAATTTTTCCTTGCAGACATTTTTTTTTTTTTTCACGGCTTCTCCTTCATTACATCTCTCTGAAATCCTGAATGTTTGTGGAAAAGCAGGAACCCTGTGTACCACAGCAGTAAGTTGCTCCTAGTCAGGACAGCATAAATTTCTCAAACAGAAAAAGCAGTTATGCCAGAAAAGTCATAGCGCAGTACATGTACATATACCTTCATGCTCACATCCACTCGGTCACATACATACTCGAACATGACAGGCACGAATACCACTAACCAAATGCTGCTTTGGATTCTTCAATTCTCTCTCTGTCTGATGAATCAACAACGTAGATAATGGCATGGGACTCGGCGTAATACTGCAACAAAAATAAAACAGCTTATCCATTTCCTCTGGTAATAAACATGACCATTCATCTCTTTGGACATTCAACACAATAACATGACAGAACTATCTTCAAATATTCTGAAATATTTTCTAGCAATATGACAAAAACACAACAGAATCCAAGAGGAACATTTCTGAATATGGTCTAATCATTTTCTCAAGAGTGACCGCTATTTCTGCCTACCAATCATTCCCTGTCTGACACTTCTCACTCACAGCCAATTTGCTGGTCAAGGAATCAGTTCAGATTCCATCATCATCACTGTTATCTGAAAAGAGTTCTGTGTTAAGACATGCACACACACATCAAGCTACATCCACTATTAGACTGCACAATTCTCTCAGGTTTTTTTTTTTTTTTTTTTTTTTAAATAAACATTCTGTCACAGTTGTGTGTAGTACAGAAGAAAATTAACTTTGTTTTTTTTTTTTCATGCAATTTCTCTGGAACAAGTTGGTTAGGAAAAAAAAGTTAACTCACCTTGTCCCATAGTGACTGCAACTCTTCCTGTCCGCCCAAGTCCCAAAAGTTGAGACGAGTTTTCCCCAAATCAATTTTCCCAACTGAAAAAAAAAAAGAGACCTTGTTTGCTAGTTTGTGAACCAGTCTATTCGTATTTTTTCCACAGCACTAGGCAAAAAAAAAAAAAAAAGGAAAAAGATCTTCAATTACTTTCCAAGCTTGAAACAAATTTCACATTACTACATGGTTTGCATTAGTCATTCAATATCTGCTACACTGCAAGAAAATTCAACAATAACAATTACACTCTTTAAAAAAAAGAGGAAAAAAACAAACAAAGAAGCAAAAAAACTTATTACGTTCTGAAAAGAAAAAGAGGAAAAAAAAAAAAAGACTCAAACAGAAAGCTGAGATAGTGGATTATCTCTGCAGCTATTTTAACTATTACTACCTTAAATCTCAGCACCTATTGTACTAAAAAAAACAACCTTCACCCATCTCACAATCAAGCGCCATGATCACTAAATTTATCACAGATGCTTGCAGCTGGATTTTCAAGTAGCCCAGATAATTTCATCCAAATTGTGCATCTACAAGTGTGCACGCATGTGTGCGTGACTGTTTGTGTGTGTGTGTGTGCGCTTGTATGCACGTGTGTGTGTGTGTGTGTGTGTGTGTGTGTGTGTGTGTGTGTGTGTGTGTGTGTGTGTGTGTGTGTGTGTGTGTGTGTGTGTGTATATACTGAGAGCAAAAATTTTATAAGAAAGACAGGGAGTGCATATACATGTATGTTCATTTTGAGACCTAAGTATGTGTTAACACTTGAGTGATTAGCACATTTACGCGTTCGGATTAGTAGGTTTATTTGTCTACAAACGTTTACAATCCGTCACATTTTGATGACTTATATAATGATAATTTTACATACTATTCAGTCCCACTGTTGTAGTCACTTTGGCCAAGTTCATCCCTTTGTAGCCTTTGTTGAATTTGGTTTTTGTCTGTTCCAGGTATGTCTGAAAGAAATAGTTACTGTTTAACATATACTGCAAAAAGTACATCAGGTTTATGATTGAGCAAAATGATATATGATGTAAAGGACCTAGACAAACAGAAAATGAGGCTGTAAAACAACATCAACAACGACAAACTTCTAAAGATTCTGGACGGCTGTGAAGTACCTTAATAAAGGAAGAAACTGAAAGGATTAAGGATGTAAATGGACTACATAAAAAATAAATAAAATGAATTTTAAAATGAACTAAGTAAATGGACTGAAAAACTTTAAATGATGGAGTCAGAAAACATGACAAATGAAGCTTGGGAAAATTTAGACGGTCATTATCATCACCAAACAATGGTCCATACCTATTTTTCTTTAAACTGAAACAACTTCTGCATGAATCACTGCTAATGACCTGCTTCAACTAATTTATCTCTGTTGTTATCTCTCCAATAGTTTTGCCATTTTTCCCCCGGGAAGTGAGAGAGAAAGGGGGAAGTGGATGGGGGAAGCTGTGCACACAGATCAAAACTGAGCAAGTCTATATAATTCATACATTTATACGCTATCAACAGCTTTCCATCGTTCTTGAAATATTTACATCAATGAACAGAACAGCAAGAAACATGAATGGATGCATACACACACAAAAAAAAAACCACATCAGTTTGCACAAGTCATGATGTATCATGTTTATCAGCTCTGTATTTCACTTACACCACAGATTCACTGATGTAAGTGACATCATAGCCTGTCACACTGCATCACCTTCATAATATGTCAAATTATCCACTGAAAATGAATGTCAGGACACAACATGTGTGTGTATGTGTGTGTGTGTGTGTGTGTGTGTGTGTGTGTGTGTGTGTGTGTGTGTGTGTGTGTGTATGCACAAATGTGTGTACACATATGTGTGAGTGTGTGTGCATATGTGTGTGTGTCTTTATGTCTACGTCTGTCTGTATGTATTAAGTTAGAGAGTGTGGGTATGAATTATATCCGGTCTGATAAAACAGACATGTTATGACTATGGTCAGAATTCCTGCTGTTTGACATATGCCCGTTTGTCTTAATTTGCCACATTAAGCTTGTCTTAATTTGCCACATTAAGCTCCTGAAGAACATTGTGCTGAAGAGGGCTGATCATCATGTCCAAAGATTTACACTAAAATCATTATTAGTGGTCGATGAAATTCTTGTCATTTTCAAAATGAGCTTTTGTATCCTGCTGATTTTACAGCTCCAAATGCAATCTTAACTGTAAGATGTCTATGAATAAAACCATAATCAAAAACTCAAGATCATCAATCCCAGACAAATGCTGCAGACAATTTGACTGAACTGTTTTTAAATCAAATGTATGATCTTTCAGTATGATTTAAAAAGAAGCAAACCAATGGATTTCTCTTCCTCATCAAGATTCCAATCACCTCCCCCCTCCTCCAGATCTCCCATATCCACCCATCACCACCACCATCACCCCTCTTTGACAACCTCCCTGAACACATAAAATATGCTGGGAATCTTATACAGGTACACAGATCTAATTTTGTACAGAATACAGAGCACATACACATGTAGGTACATATATATACATGCACATATGCATAGCACTGCCATCACCACCACCACAACTACTACAACACCACATTGTCAATATCCAATGACAGAACCATTGTACACTCACAGTTTTGCCAGCATTATCAAGTCCTAAAATCAGCACAAAGAACTCTTCCTTCTGAAACCAGTATTTCCACAAACCAGACAGCAACGTATACATCTGCAAGAAAAATGTAAATGTTTTCCTCACATTGAAATTTCAACACACCAACATCATCTTCGATTTTGTTAACTCATTTAGGCATCTGCTAGGTTTTTGTCCATGAGGCTCTTCAAAAACATTTATCTATTATTTACTTGAATACATTCATCTTGCAGTACCCCCCCCCCTCCCCCCACCTTGCACATTGTCACATGGCATAGCAGATGTGCTATATGCAATGCCAGCTCCTTGATGAAATTGATTATTTATCTTGATCATGAGACTGTCCTTAAACCCCCCCCCCCCCAAAATGTTCTATAAATTATATTTGATTTTGTGCATGAAAATAGCAAATAAATGTATCATACACTGATTTACAAACTCTGTGACTGTCTCACCATTCCCTACCTAAAAAACAAAATCAGATTCTGAGAAAGAGATAGAGAACAAAATTTACAAACAGAAATTATACGAAGTTAACTTTATCTCCAGATCAAAACACACACACACACACACACACACACACACACACACACACACACACACACGCACACACAAACACACACACACACACACAAACAAGGAAACATCTATGTTCAGTTTTATGAAATATCAAAAGCAACAGCTGATGTTCATAATGGTGCAAACCCTCAATGTCAGAGTGAAATGCTGACAGATGACAGATTTATTATCTTTTGTCCACCATGACCATTCCGATGCTGCTGTGTCAGTGGGAGGTTTCTAATAATAAAATGGAAGTATGAGCTGCCCAGATGGAATGACAGAAAAGGGAGACTATCAACATTCCTGTAAAAGAAGATAATCTAGTGATGTATAGCACCTTTCTGAATTATTTGTCGAGCCTGGGAGGGGATGAAAATGGAATGGTGTGGGGTGGAGAGGAAGCAGTGGGGAGTGTGAGTGTGTTAGATCCAAGAGGAAGTCTTCCACTGAGGATAAGAAAACTGCCTCTGGTGGAAGATATTTCATATCATAAAAAGTACTCTGCAAAAAGGGAACCTTCTTGTCATCTTACAGGCTGGAAGAAGGTACAATTCTTGTTTTATCATTCTTAGGGGTAGGGGAGGCTGGGTTAAGAAAGGCCTCTGTTTTGTGCTGATGCAAACTCTCCCCTGGACAGGGTTTTCAGCCTCACAGTTCTTCTCCCAAGTCCTGTCCTGTGGTAACCAGTGCCTTTTAATTACCTGCTCAGAATTATCAAATTGTAAATGAACTGATTGACATGTACAGTGATGAGTGTGACTCTATTGGGACAGGGTGGGAGGGGGAGGAAGAGACATGAGGGAGCGGAGGGGTATTGGTGGGGTCATTCCTGTCTAATTAAAAGCCTTCCTCTGTGACAGGTGGGGAGATACTAACCACTATATTACTTCTGTAAAGGGCCTACGATCATCAGGTTGATTCTGATAGTATCTGACGGGCAGGGGCTCTGGAGAAGGAATGAATGAACGAATAAACGAAGAAATATGCTGAGAGGAAGGGGTGGAGGGTGGGGGGTGATTGGTGGTACGGCCAGTCACTAAGCCAATTCTTCAAGAAATTCAATATCTAATACACTGGCTAAATTCATGGACTCATCCTGACTTTGATCATATTTTGCGACTGTTCCATTTCATCAACTCGATGTTCAACATTCTACTCGAGTTTTTGCTTGCAACGATTCTGCGCACTCTGTCACAGATTCGATTCCCTGTAGTTCTGAACTTCAGCAATCTCTAGGCCTACAAATACGCGGAGTGACTGACACGAGCCAAACACTTTCCAGAAATCTGAAACCATGACGTACCTTTTGATGATCTCACTCACATTAGGCACATAAATGCTATCAAGCTATTATGGGTGTGTAACCTGCGTGTAATGTCAAAATTCTTTGTGATGTGTTGGCGTTTAGTTATCTTTTGCTCTCATCTGCTCAAACAGGGCAGATCACTCTGTATACCGGAAATTGTTGGAACTTCTCAGATTTTGGTCCGAATCCGCAGTTACGAATTTGGTTCACTAACGCTGTATGTTACACAAAAAGCTACATGTAACGTCTCCTAGAACATCAATCCTCGTTTTACAATTTCAGCACACAGTTCAGCCCTAAATGTATACTGTATCTGACTTTGAGACAGCTCCAACTTATGTTTATTATATTTACAACCACGATCGACCCCCCCCCCCCCCCCCCCCCCCCCCCCCCCCCCCCCCCCCCCCCCCCACACCCTTTCCCCCAGTAGTCTGCTAAGTTTTTCCACTACCTGTGACCCAACAATACACATGGACGCAAGATGTCAACAAGTCGTGCACATATTTAATATCCTTGATGATAATAGGTTTGAACTAGGGAGATTGCGCATGCGGAGGGGAGATTGCGCGCATGCGCGAGGATACAGGTTATTTTTCTCGTGAGCTCTTCTGTTTGTAGTAAAATTTAATCTTTTTTTTTCCAATTCAAAACTATAATTTTGACCAGAGACCCTTTCCCTTGACCCGTGCTGCAGTAAGGTAAGCAATTTTATCAATTCCTTACCTGACTATCGAAGAAAATCATCAAACCGGCTATATCCACGATCCTGTTCAGAACGTAAACAAATATGGCGGACCTCGTGCTCGTAGCACTGCTCTGAAAACCTTGATTCCAATATTCCCCACGGGCTAACATACCTCTATGTTGACATCACGAAAACTCTCTAAATACATTGTATTCACCCTCCTTGTTATGTCTTCCACTTCAAACCGTGGGCAAGTTACAGCTCCACCAAATGGCCTGCAGCCCCACGACCCCTCAAATGAAGACACGGACTCGCGCTACCCGTGTGGTGCTTATGACCGAACTGTTACCTGGGACCAACTAGGTGTTGAGTGTGAGTCTTGTGGACAGTGGTTCCATGCAGAATGCCTGCATATCGGCAGTGGATCCTACGACCTCCTTGGCAGAAGCGATGTCACTTGGCATTGCGTTGTTTGCGCCAATGCCAATTACAGTACCATTGCCTTTGACTTGCATGGTGTAGGTACTATCACTCTTAGTGAAACATCTGACTCATTCAATTGCTCCAACATGAATAGCCCCTTCAAACCACTCCATACTTCCACACCCTCCAGAGCAAGTAAGCAGGACAAACACAGCAGACGACCCCTCCGCTTCCTGAATGTGAACTGTAACTCTATTGTTGGTAAGGTAGCCGAGTTCAGCAATCTTGTCCAAGCCACAAGACCAGACATCATTGTCGGCACAGAATCATGGCTGTCCCAGTCCCAGTCCAACGCAGAAATCTTCCCCAGGGGCTTCACCATTTATCGCAGAGACAGACCACCAGGTGAATGGGATAAAGAAAATGGGGGTGGTGTCTTCATCCTTGTCTCAGAAGACTTGACCTCCCATGAGATGCCTGAACTCTCCGCGGGTTGCGAAAACCTTTGGGTGAAGATCAAGATGAAGGGACGGCGCACATTGCTAGTCTGCTGCTTCTACCACCCCCACACAGAGTATACTGAGAGCATGAATGCGTTTGAGAAATCTGCCCGCCTTGCTTCCCACTCGTACAGGAATGCCATCATCGTTGCCGGTGGCGACTTTAACCTACCAGGCTGGCACTGGCCCACCAAGACGCTGCAGAAGGGATGCCCCAAACCAGATATCCACCGACAGTTTATGGACGCCATAACTGATGTAGGCTGGGAGCAGATGGTAATGGAGCCAACAAGAGGAAATAATACCCTGGACTTGTTCCTCACAAACCACCCCAACCTTGTCCCACGAACTGAAACACTCCCTGGTATTGCTGACCATGACATAGTGTACATGGAACTGCAGATCCATCCCCCAAAGAAATGCCAACCCCAGCGACTCATTCCCATCTACACTGAGGAAAGTAAGGAGCCACTTAAAGAGGCAGCACAGAAGATGAGCGATCACATCATGATCAAATTTGACGAGAAGAGCAATGTTGAGGAAGTATGGTCTGAAATCCGTATTGGCCTGAGCCAAGCCCTCTCAGATCATGTCCCCCATAAGCTAACCAGACCCAAACGAAGCCTCCCCTGGGTTGACTATGACTAAGAAAACTCATACGTAGACGAGACAGGATCCACAAGCGCATGAAGGAAAATGGAGATGAGTCCCTCCGACAGGAATTCAAGGCACTTAAGCGCCTTATCCAGAAACGCCTACGTCGTGCCTATTGCAGACACGTAGAAGGCCTGATCTCTGATGAAGGAGAATGCCAGACCACCCCCATGAAGAAGTTCTGGAGCTTCATTAAAGCGAGAAGGACAGAAGGAATGGGCGTCTCTCCTCTTAAAGAAGCTGGGAAACTTGTCTCTGACCCCAAGGAGCAAGCACAGATCCTGAACACACCAGTTCCACTCTATATTCAGCCCCAAAGACACCACCACAGCTGAAGAGTTTGAACAGCGGTGCCCCCCTGGACCAAAACTTCCAGACTACCCAGCATGCGACGACATCAACATTACCGAAGACGGCGTAAAGAAACTCCTACTCAACCTTGACCCAAATAAAGCCTGTGGCCCAGATGGCATTACCCCAGACTTTTGAAGATGGTTGCAGAGATCACTCCAGCCCTCACCCTGCTCTACCGCATCTCATACTCTTCCGGTACCTTGCCACAGGACTGGAAACATGCCAACATTACACCCGTCTTCAGAAGGGAGAAAGATATAACGCAGCCAACTACCGTCCCATCTCCCTCACCTGCATAGCCTGCAAGCTGATGGAACACATCATCACCAGCCACATCATGTCCTATTTTGAGAACAACGAGATTCTCTGTCCAGAGCAGCACGGCTTTCGATGCGGACGGTCATGTGAGACTCAACTCCTAGGGTATGTGGACGAAGCGACCAGAGAGATCGAGAAGGGAAACCAGAGGGACACTATCGTCCTTGACTTCTCAAAGGCCTTCGACAAAGTTAGCCAAACCCTACTGGTCCACAAACTAGTCGTTATGGCATCGTAGTAGGCCGCACCAACGCCTGGATCAAGGGACTTCCTTCCTTGCGGACAGACAGCAGTCTGTGGTGGTGGTGGAGGGAACAAGATCTGACTTTCTACCTGTAGAATCCGGAGTCCCTCAAGGCTCAGTCCTAGGGCCGAGTCTTTTTCTTCTCTATATAAACGACCTTCCTGATGGCATCAAGTCGAAAGTCCGCCTATTTGCCGATGATACCATGTGCAGCAAGACCATCACGAATAAAAAAGATGAGCGAGTGCTGCAAGAAGACCTACACTCCCTTACCATCTGGGAGGGAAAAGTGGTCTATGGAGTTCCATCCACAGAAGTGCTCAACGCTGAGAGAGTTTCTCGGAAGCGGAACAAGACTGCCCCTGTGTATGAGCTACATGGACAGAATATCGAAAATGTCAACACCACTAAATACCCTTGGTGTCAACATCCAGGACAACATGCAGTGGGAATCTCACATGATTCCATCACGAAGAAAGCGAGCAAGACCCTAGGCTTTGTCCGGCGCAACCTCAAGATCGGCAACAAGAAAAACAAAGGAAACTGCGTATAAAGTCCTTGTTCGCCCGCTTCTTGAGTACGCAGCCACCGTTTGGGATCCCTACACTGCAAACGAGATTGAGGCCCTCGAGAAGATTCAACGAAGAGCAGCAGATGGGTGTCAAATCGCCACCGTCAAACATCATGCGTCGACTCCATCCTTGACTCTCTTAATTGGCCTTCCCTACAACAGCGTCGTAAGAAGAAAGCCCGCTTGGAGATGTTTTATAAATTCCATCACGGACTCATCTCCATTACTTCCATGTCCATGTACCTGCCCAAACCATCTGATAGCAGGCTGAGCTCTAGGATCAACAACGACCTGAGCTACAACATTCCCACATGCACGACGCGGTACAGGCAGATGACGTTCTTTCCAAGAACCATACCAGAATGGAACAAGTTGCCTCAGGAGGTTGTGACAGCTGAGTCACTGGACTGTTTCAAGTCCAGGCTGGCCTCCCATCTGTAGAACCTGAAACAACCATCCCCCCCCCCCCCCCCCTTCCCCGCCACCCCCAACACTCCCCCTCCCCCCTTACCCTCCTCCTGACCACTATTCCCTAAAATCCCCCCCCCTCCCCCTTTTTTTTTTTTTTTTTTTTTTTTTTTTTCCTTCAAATCCTAAGAACAGCGCAAATCTTCGGCAATCTCCCCGAATACGACAAGACCATCAGCAAAATGAACATTATCAGTTTCCAAAATCCCTCGAAGTCGGAGTTTGGCTGCCCACGTGGTGGAGTAATCAGAAACGGTCACACACGTAATGTTCTCATCTCTAGTTGATGCATTTGTACTATAGTGGTCAAGTACTTCGGTTGTTCGGATGATCTCTGGAGTCCTTTAGCCAGGGTACGACAACAACAACAAACTACATTGTTACTACTTGACCTCTACCGTAACCCTGAACTCTTGACTTGTATTGATTTCTGTTGTTAGAATGCCCTATCACGTCTAGGCGCTTCTCATGTTTACAGAACACACACACACACACACACACACACACACACACACACACACGTGCCCACGTGCGAGCGCACGCGCGCGCGCGCGCACACACACACACACATACACGTGGCCACGCACACGCACACACACACACACACACGTGATGAAAAATGTATTTATTCATTTCATTTTTCTTTGTTTTCCCAGTAAATAACTGATTGATGAGGCACGATGTATATATCACGACTGTTTTTAAAGGATGATAGAGTATCAACAGCTGAGTTTTAAGTTAAGAAAAAAAAGTGGTTAGAGACCTTTAGGAAGATGGTGCAAAAGGTTGACGTGACAGTGAAAGGGAGATAAGTCAATGTTCTCAACCAGCGTAGATGGGAAGCAATAAATGAGGTGGCTCCCCCTGGATTGATCTCCTCACCGCGATGCTGACTTTTTTTTTTTTTTTTTTTTTTTTTTTTTCTGCTTCCCCGTTCTAAAAACAACAACAACAAAGAAAAAAAAAAAAAAGAAAGAAAGAAAGAAAGGAAGGAAGAGAGAGAAAAACATCTCTATTTCATGATTCATTCAGTTTCATTGTTTTTGTTTGTGCATTCATTTGTTTATTTGGTCGTTTATTTATATGTCGGAAATGAAGATGTTATGCTAGCAACTTTTTTTTTCTGTTCGATTCTACCCACTAATGTTCCTTAAAACTTAGTGTACATGCATACTTCCTATTGTTGTTCCGCCTTAGAAATGGGGACTTTGGTAAGGAAATGGATGAACCTAACCCTTCCATTCCCTAACAAATTACCAGTCTGTAACCCAAACCCTAACGTACTCTAACCCTCAAACAAATCTGAATCTAAACTGGCCCAAACTGTGCACAACTTCTTTAAGAGAATAATGAAATAAGATAAATGGATAGATAATGAACTACAAGTGATTAAAAATGAAATAAATGAAAGGTAAAACCTTAATAAATGCAATGGAAACAGTGGTGGATTTATCTTAGCCAAAGAAAGAATGTCAGCCTTATTGCTTTGCCGCCGTTATTATCATTCTCATTGCTACAATTATTATCAGAGGTCATGTCAAAGATTCTTCTCTGCTAATGGTGGCTATGCAGCCCAGTACTATCTGTCATTTGTAGGGAAAAAAAAACCGACAAGGCAATCCGACTTGGAGAGGGGTACGATTTGCCCGAAACACACGACATGACTGGCCGGTACCTGTATTAACAATGACCACGCCATCCGTCAGCGTGGACCAAGACAGTAGCAAAATGTGTGCTACTGTGGGATGAGGGGTGGGAGGAAAGGACCACAGAGTCTCTTGGAAGGGAAACCATGACATTCGCATCCTGGAACTGAAGAATACCCAGGCAGGTTTGAAACTGGAGAGAACAGACCCATGAGATGGATAGATGCTCCTGTCAAATTTTTACCCCTTGGTGAAGTTCGGTGGATTATCAACAGAGAAGTACAGAAGGGTGTGTCCTATTCTGCGGTGGACAAAGAACATGGATTGATATGTGTGTGTTGTTGTTGTTGTTGTTGCTGTTGCTGTTGTTGTTGTTGTTGCTGCTGCTGCTGTTGCTGTTGCTGTTGTTGTTATTTTGTTAACAAGAATGTCAAGGACGTTGTGGTGAGATGCTACCCGTTTTGAGCGGGATCACGACCATCTTCCTGCCAGCGAGACCATTCAACATCACTGCATTGCAAATACATGCTCCCAAACATATACTACAATGACGACTAGACTGAATGAGGAATCCCTCAGCTCCAAACGGCCGTCAACAAGGATGATCAGAAAGACATCGGCGTTCAGGGTGACTGGAACGTCTGATGTAGATACCCAAGCAAAAATTCTACAGCCTACTGCAGTGAGACCCCCAGGAGACTATGCCTGCAACCGAGAATTGCCAGTGACTATGACGTGGTCCTTGCCAAGGGCGCTCGATGAGTATAAAACATTCCAACGATGGACAAGGCATTCCGCAAACGGTTATTGATAAGGACAGATAGATAGATAGATAGATAGATAGGTATACTAGATAGGTAGGTAGGTAGATAGATAAGGCCAATTTCAGGACCTGACATTGGTGGTGACCACGACCTAGCAATGACGAGCATTAAAACACGTTTAAAGAACAAGATGAGCGTGAAAAAACAGCCTCTCAAATTCAGTCCTGACAAAACTGAAAGATCCTGACATCACTGAACAATTCCAAAAAGCCATAGGAGGAAAATTTACCCAACGTCGGTTACTGGAAGACGACCGCGAAGCCTTCACAGAAAATTTGAACCAAAAATGATGACTGAAAAAGCAGTACAGGCCCTTGGCTGACGAAACTGAAGCCTTGTGCTGGAGATGAATGAGACCAGCTGGAGTTTATATCCGCTACACACACACACACACACACACACGCACGCACGCACGCACGCACGCACGCACGCACGCGCGCACGCACGCGGACGGACGGACGGACGGACGGCGGGCGGGGGCGATCGGACGGTACGGACGGACGGACGGACAGACAGACAGACAGACAGACAGACAGACAGACAGACAGACAGACAGATAGATAGATAGATAGATAGATTTTTAGAGGAGGTGGAGAGAAATCTAGTGCTGTAAACAATAGGGGTCAGTGAAGAAACGAAGAATGCAAAGAAAATTCTGGATCGATCGGCAGTGCGAGGACATTGAGAAAACCTAGACAACAACGACAGAAAGCAAGTTTATACAACTGTAAAAGACTTGACCAACCACAACCAAAAGCGATGCCAGCACCATTCAGGAGAAAGACGGCAAGTGTCTCTTACAGGAAGAAGACATCATGAAAAGGTGGGCTGATGAATGTTGCTCTGAACTCTGCAACAGAGCAAAGGAGATCCGAGTGTGCTTCTAGTGCAGGATTCAACCCAACCGAACTTTCCGATTTACTCGTGAAAAAAAAAAGGTGCATAGCCAATTACTGCAGAGAAAAATAACCGAAATGTAGAAGGAAGGTTACAGGCAATGATCATCAACCTGCAAAAGTCGTGAAAAACATGGGCGGAAAAAGGTCATAACTGATATCCTAGCTTGCCATCTGCAACAAAGTCTGGCACACTGGGGAGTGATCCACGCCATAAACTCAACCACTAATCGTCACCCTTCCCAAGAAAGGAAATCGCGCCAAACGAGGGTCAGAAATACCGCGAATAGCTATCAGTTTTTTACCAGCCATGCCAGCAGCAAAGCGATGTTCAAAATCATGCTTAACAGATTGCAGCTGCAAGCAGTTGCTTTTAATATACTAAAGAATGGACTGGACTCCGTAAAGGCAGAGAAGTACCATACAACACGACCTAACTAATATACTAAAGAATGGACTGGACTCCGTAAAGGCAGGAAGTACATACAACAGACCTTACAGACCTTTGACCTTGCTGCCCTCTGTTGTGGAAAAAGCATCTTCAACATTAGAAGGAGCTTGCACGTCTTCATAGATTTCAAGAAAGAAAGCTTCAACAGAGTCTGGCAGGAGGCGCGCTATGAGTCACCACAAGAAGAAGAAACCCGTGCGTAACATCAGAGACAAAAAGCTAGTCAACACACAACCCAGCACTTGCACAAAGCGATAATGTGCGATGCGAGTGATTGTACTGTTTTTGTTGATCTGCGAGAGAGGCTCCAATCTTCTGTTGGAGTTCGTCAGGGCTACCTTTAGTCTGCCACACTTTTTAAACATATTCATGGGGCGAAAGATGACCGATATACATTGAAGATCATGTCAGCCCCAGTCGAGTCAGTCACTGGAGGAGGCTTCGATTTTGCAGTATGACCATCTATATGGTCTGGCAGGCAGGGAACAACAACTCGTCGAGTGTGTTGTCAAAAGACTGAATGAAACACCAACAAGATACGGCATGGAAATGCAGCGCGAAGGAGAAGACCAACGTTGGTGGTGGCCAACCACAACACTACCCATTCAATTACTGATAAATAAACAGGAGTTTAGAAAACCTAATCAACAGTTCCGCTTTTACTGGGATTCATCAATAGCAGTGCAGGATTTTGAACGAGGGGGGGGGGAGAGGGAAGGGGGGGGGGAAATCCTCTAAAGGAGCAAAAGCAAACAACGACATCAGCACTGCTACAGGCTTGTAACGGCTAAAAACCCTGTTGTTTCGAAGGACAAGAAAACACCTTCCTAAAAAACCAAGAATCAATAGGATCTTTGTGTGCACAGGTTATATTCCATCTTCCTGTATGCATGTGAGGCATGGATCTTCATATTTCGGATCTGGAAAGAGGAATCCACATCAGAAAAATTTATATTTACCCCAAGGCCATAAAACGCCAGATACGTGATCAGAATTCACCAATGAACAATGACGTCAATGTATGATCATCATCAAGCAACACATCGAACCATATGAAGATATACTGACCAACAGTTAACGATAAAAAGATATCTATGTTGGTATAGTTTTGTAACTAGAGTCTATAAACGGCCTTCTTACTAATGCAATATTCCAGAGAATAATTGAGGGAGGGAGCCACTGACGAAAGGACTTCCCTGAAAGTAAAACAAAAAACAAACGAATGCGGACTGACAGCATCGTAGAAAAGGACCAAAGGGAAAGGCATTTGCACAAAAGACCCAGGCCGTTTGGCACTAATGCGCGGGCAACCTCAGTCCCAGTAGAATTGGGAGGAACCAGGTGAAATGTTTTTGAGTCGTGGTGTCCCAGTGACTCTCGGTAGGTCAGAGGGAAGATTGAAGCCATATTGGCCTGGAGGCCCTCTAAGGACAGGATATACTCTGTGCAGACGCGTGAAGTGCTCTGCATACTTTGTGGCAGGTTGTTGGTTGGCAGTTCAGTAAGGTGTCTGGCTCGCATGTGGGTACTGGTTGGTCTGTTGCTCTCTCACTGCTGTGCTCACTATTAGGTGTGAACTTAGGTTCACTTTTGGAAGGTATTGGTCTGCAATCGACTGATGACGACGTGCGGTTTACTTTCGCCTAGTCCCATACCCTCAAAAAGGCTTGTCCGTCAGGGCAGTCGCATGGCTGGCCTCTTCTTTATGCGACTCGGGTGCGGGGGAGATGGTCCTGTCCGGGCGTTTGAGGGCCGCAGGCCTCAAAGAGGAGCAGGAACCACGAAAGTGGCTACGAGCGCGCTTTGCCCCCCCCCCCCTACGAAACGAGTCCCCCCCCTTCTATGATCCGTGACTAGGAGTCAACGGCACAAGAGGTGCATTTTTTTCAGCCAATCCGGGCCTCCTGGGGGAGCGCGCCCCCATGCCGGCCCGAAAAGAAAAAAGAAAAACAAAAAAAAAACCAGGTATCCCCTAGGCCACGGGTAAATAGGAGTCAGCGGCAGCGCTCACCATCAAACCGATTGCTCGCCTCACATCTCACAGGAATAGTCGTCCCCGAGGGCGGACACAGGCTATGAGAACGCACCCGTCGCCCATACGGCGGAGGGCTCGCTGCCGCCGCCTGACACTGACCTCATCACATCAGTTTCCCCTCAAGGAGCTGCCACCTTTTTCCTTTGTGTTCGAGATGCTATGCCACCTAGCAGGGAAAACTGCTGGTGGAATTGCAAAAGAAGACAGAAGAGATTATAATTATGACATCATCATTCATCATCATCATCATCAGCAGTCCTAATAATAATAAGTATGGTTATCCTTCATCAATCATTTAATTGGGGGGCCATTCATTATTATTAGTGGTATCATTAACAAGAATAGCAGCCAGTTGCGTGTGGCGAGGCCTTGGAGAGGAGCATTGGACACGTTAGCCATAACAAAGGGAAACAATCTTAAAATTTTGAGTCGGTGGTAACCAAAATTTTAATGTGCAATTGATATAATGTACGCCGTTCCATATGAATCAAAACGGTTGTAATGACAGTCAACTTCAAACGTTGCCCAAGCGTAACCTTTTGCTTGCATGCTGCTTGTGTTGTTTGTTGTTGTTACTGCTGTTTGTTGTTGTTAGTTTTGGTAAGTATTTTTGTATGTGCGTCCTCTGTTTTTGTATGTCTGTCTGTCTGTGCTGTCTCTGCTCTCTCTATCTCCAATTCATCTACTCTCTCATATATCATCACTTACGTATCCTTGTATGTTCATGCTCGTGATCGTCCTTGTTTGTGTGGATTGTGTGTGACTGTGTGTGTGTGATTGAGTGACTGAAGTCGAGCGAGGAGAGAGAGAGTGTGATGTGTTGTTGTGTTTGTGTGCTAGGGCGTGGGCGCATTGCCTTGGGACCCGGAGAGCGCGGTTTTTATGATTGTTTGTGTGTGTGTTGTTATCGTGGGCGTCGGTGTACAGGGAGTGACAGAGACATGAAAGACTCGAGAGGGACAGATTTCTCATTATATCTTCAGATGCCGGTTCGTCCTCTTATGTGATATTATACTATCAGATATCTTAAAGGCGTGAAGCATCGACGTGTCATATGTGGTTGCGGATACTGGCCATTGTTTTGGCGGTGTGTTCGTGCTTTGGATTTTAAGAGCATGATTAATTTGGATTGTCTACGTCTTCTTTTTAATTCCTTCTTCTGGGCGAGTTCTGCGGGGCCAAGTCTTTATGTTGACTGCGTAAGATCTTCAATCTGTCTGTCAAGCCAATCATCCTCTCCAATCTTGTCAAGGTCATTGACAGCTACCGCCCAAGGGCTGCTAGCGTTTTCAGCTCTGCACCCTGCTACCGCAGTTTTGAGACGCTGACTATGATTCTCACTCCTGTGTGTGAACTTTGTATTGAAAGCTGTTTTTCACGTCACAGTCCTCAGCATCTCCAGCAACCCACTCCGACCTCAACCTAGTCGAACCTTGTTGGGCAATCATGCAGGACGGCCAGACCCTACGGATCATACAATGCGTAAGAATAAGTCTGGGTAGTTACTAAGGGGAGCGGCGTCGGGGATCGCACCCTTTTCCCACCATTGTCCTCAAGTGTGGAAACACTGATGCAAAGTACTGAACTCCATAAAAGCGGAACAAAAACAATAAACAA
>JADBJO010014849.1:0-30000 GCA_016801955.1 Conus betulinus
GTATTTCTGCCCTTTTGCAACCGACTCCTCTCCACGAGTATTTCTGCCCTTTTGCAACTGCTGCTGTTGGTGAGTGAAAAACTACTCAGAGCCTGTGGGGTCTTCACTTTCAATGGGCTGAGCAGACGGTATGTGTACACATCATGAAATATGATCTGATTGGCCACTGGACAGGATCCTAAACCTTCGTCATACACCAAGTAAGTCAGTGAAATCGCTAGGGTTTTCCAGCTGAAAATAGCGAAAGGTCACTGACCGAAATTTCAGTTGCTGGCACTTACGTGGAAGTATTTTATCAACCCCAGATATCGGTTGCTGGTACTCAACAGGTTAAAGTATTGAAAGCATTTGATTTTCAACAGGGATTCTGCAAATGCGTTGAAACATCTATAAAAATATCAAATCGTATGTCCCTGGTAGCTGTCTTTTTCCTGTTGGTCTAAGATAGACCGAGGATGCAGAGAAGGTGACCCACAATTGCCATATTTATTTACCTTATGTGTTTCTAGCATTAATGATATACGTTATGATAATTGTTGATACAGTTTGAAATATGTATAAATGTACTGGAAATGTTTTGTCATATATCAAGGTTATATATGAATCCTGGAGAAACTAGCGCTGTTTGGTTGGGGAGCTGTAAAAATTCTGCTGTTCGTTACATGGACCGTTTAGGTATGGAGTTGAACCCACAAAAATTCAAAAATTCGTGTGCAGATATCAAATATTCAGAAAAACTAGCAGATGTGTAACAGTTGTTCAAGATTTGGGTGAGAAGAAAACTAACTCCTTTTGAGCAGGGTGGCACTTTATCAAAACTCATCAATTTATGGCTCTTACTACCTAACCCACTGGACATTTTTTTTTCAGACTTTACAAAGTTACAGTTACAACTTTGCGTGGAATGAGAAAAAAAAAAGAAAAGAAAAGAAAAAGTGCACACAAAGGCATCCAAAAACGGTTGTCTTGGACAATTAAAAATGTTTGTTTCTTCATTGAAAGTAATGTCGCTGCAAAAAAAAAAATCACATCACATACCACAAAGGGAAAAATCATATCGTCTAACTTTCCATATTTTAGGCGTAATTGAGAAATATAGACCAGAAATACTTTCTTCCTTCTGTAAATCAAGTGTTTTTTGGTCAAAGGTATTTACTGCATATTAACAATTTTTCTACAAACTTAACTGTAAGAACTCTTACGAATTCCTTGGAGAACCAGTCTTTTATAACAACAGAATACGAGTTGGGGAAAATGGTTACAGTAACGAATAATGCACAGAAGTCTTGGTGCTAATATGCTGAAACAAATGGGTGGCCTGAACAGCGATATATATGTACTTTCTGTACCTTGGTTAAGGACAGTATTACACATGTTTTGGTACTGTACAGTCGTACGTTTTTGGGAAACGCTGGTGGATTTGATGAAAGGAAAAAAGTCTTTGTACATTGAATTTGCAGATAACTGAATCATAGTTGGATTTGACAAAAATATACATATGGATTATGTATTTATTTCATTGTATTATTTGCTAAGCACTCTATATACATATGGATTATGTATTTTATTTCATTGTATTATTTGCTAAGCATTATCTACATCAGAACAGAACAAAAAATCACCCAGACAACAGGTAATTTTCAGTCAGCTAAAATACGGATGTAAACTGAAGAGTAGATTGCTCAAAAACATCTTGTATGTACCCAGTTTCTGTCCAGGTGGCTCCCATGTATGCTGATGTTTGCAGACCCAGATTGAATTATGAATGATTCCGACTTTGTACATTATTATTATATATAATTTGCTCCCTATAACTGTTATGTCGCCCAACACAGCCCCATTGCAATTGTATAGGACCTATAAAACCAAAATATGTAAACTTTCATAATGCATTCAGTTTGTCTCATATGCTCTCGCTCTCTCTCTCTCTTTTAACCACTCCGAGATGTTCTAACCTTTTGCCTTCAAAGTGTAAATTGGTATTCATCATTGTTTTGATATGTCTATTTTCATTTCTACCATTTGCTCTTTCTTTATTTGCTCTTTCTTTATTTTCCATTATGTTGTACTCTATCAACTTTCTTCAATAAAGAAAAATGAAATAAAAAACATTGTGGCTGTTGATCTGATCATGAAGGCGATACACCACATTTCTGACAAGTGACTGTTTGTCTAAAATTCCCTCGACACCAACAAAGAAAAAAAAATTGTTACAGAAGGTCCCAAGACAAAAACTTTTCTGTTTCTGAGGTCAAAGAAAGATGATACACAAAGGCCAATTTTAAATTTATAACATGAACAAGGTTGTAGAGAAAAGCGGTTTCAGTGTCAAGTGATGACCCTTACCCTCGCGTGCAAGCACACACACACACACACACTTCCCATCATCAGAAGATTTAGTGGACATGACAGTTTCTTATTTCAAAAGGATTTTATTATTATTTTTTTTAACTTTACAAAGTAAATATACAGAAACTGAGAACTAAATGCCTCCCTTCCCCTCCCCTTTTCTTTGTTCTCCCCCTCCCTCTTTCGCCCTCCACCACCTTTCTCACATCATTTTCCGCCATTGTGTCTGGTGACGCAGCCACTGGGCTGGTGTGTGTGTGTGTGTGTGTGTGTGTGTGTGTGTGTGAGATATGAAGGTTTGCATGAATGTGTGCATCATGTCCACATTCTAGTGAGGAGTGTAAGGTTCACGTTTATCATTTTTCTTAGTACACAGAGGTTCTTGGTGATCATTACAAGATTTCTATGAAAATTATCATTTCCAAGTAATTAATATTTGTTCATTTCTTTAGAGCGAAAGATTCCCATGATGTTTTCATAATAAGCGCTTCTCCCATTTTTTAAGTGATTAGTACTAGATTCCAATTAATTTGTTCTTTTCCGGGTAAGTAATGCTTCTCTCCGTGTCTCTCTTTTTTGTTTTTTGATTAATTCAAGATCCACATGAGCCTTCTCTCTTCTTGTCAGATAATGCCTCTCCCATTTTTTTTAAACAGTAGTTCAAATATGAACTTTCATTCTTGCCCAGTTTTCTTAGTAATGATTAGAACAATATTCCACAGTTACCATTATACTTAGATGTTCGCTCGCGTGGATGCACATACATGCTCAGATATGTGTGTACTAGTTACGTGCGAGCTCACATGCATAAAAAAGCTTACTCTTCACACACACACACAGTGGCACATAAATGCGCAACACACACACAAAAACGCAACACATAAATGGGCATGATATACACATATGCAAACATACCCCAAGCATTAAGATTAAGATTAAAATTATAGTCCTGTCAACAGCAGAGGTTATCTCAGGACTGTCTACCCAAGCATTACACACACACACAGATATATATACAACATGCAGCCACATGACACATCCACCATAAACTCATACAAAGGATGCCCTATACATACATCATGCATGCCCCTTACTACACATCAAAAACACGTTTACACAAATCGCACAAACATGGCAAAGAATATAAACCACTCATATATACACACTACACAAACGCACACACCACACACACACACACACACAGAGCACAAATAATATATGAAGCACATTTTTGTTGCATATCACACATACAGGCCCCATATACATATACTTTGAGCACACTAATACATACACAACCCCCACATATAACAACATACACGGCACAGATGTGTCGTCATGTACAACACATGTACCCCATGAATACACAACCACATATACACAAGCACTACACACACAAGTGCCTCATGACATATACATACACACACTGCCCATGCACTACACATTCACATAATACATACAACACTGCCGACTCATCTGCTGGGCCAGGTGAGCAGACACGTCATCTCTGACGCACTGGTTTCACTGGAAGTGCTGCAACCTGTAACCATGACAACCATCAATCAGTGAACTGGAAACAAAGCACATCTTTCAGTCATTCCCTTCCGGATTCTTTCATACCATCGTAAGTTCATCCGTTCATTCATTAATTCACTTTTTAAAATCCATACGTACATTCATTCATCTGTATGTTCAATTATTCATTAATTCATTTGCTCCCTCAACAATTGTTCATTTATCATTTTATTTATCCGTTCACTAAACTGTTCATTCATCCACTTGTTCATTCATTCATGCAGTTTGGCTTATTCTCCAGCCATATTACATTGGTCTGACACCGCCTCACAAACAAGACACATAAAAAATTTACCAACGTGGCAGTGGAAAAACCAACAACCCGTTTCCAATGCCCCTGATTCCTTCCAGTTTATGGCCAGAGAAAAACTAAAGCTATTAGAGGACAACTACAACAATAAGAACAGTACACAGAAGCACAACATAATTTTGTGTCAGATGGACGTGGTGGTGGTCTTTTCCAAAGTCGGTCATTTGTCTTTGGGAATGATGTCAAAACAGGACACTTGTATATATGTGTCCGAGAGGGGGTGTGTTTTATAAATGTACTTATAACATCCATTCTACTGACCCACAATGCACTACTCTTCTGTGATGGACGGAATGGGGCCTCAATATGTACAATTTTGTTTTAGACGAGACCTTTTTGGAGAAGATGGACTCCGCACATTTTTTTTTTTTTTTTAAACTTTGCAGTCTCATCTTCCGTGGCACTTTGTGGCGTTACTCGTTACTCGTTACTCCTGCACTGTTCATTCTGACTCTCTATTCACTGCTACACCCTCAGCACTGGGAGCACCACAGGGAGCAGTCAATATCAAGCTTCCATGAGGCAACCCACCAGGAGAGACACTGCGCTGCTGCCAAGTCACTTCAGTGGTGTTCCTTGGTGCCCGGGCTGATCCAACACATGTAAGACACCATCTACTATGCCCCCTACTAACAACAACACTTAGTAAATTGAAGAGCCAGTGTGAATAAGCATCTCCCTCATCCATCGTGAATAAGCATCTCCCTCATACAAAGTCACAGGTCACAACAAGAGCAGGACATGAAGGGCCAGAGAATTTGACACTCTTTTGTCAGGCACATCGATGACAACACCATGGAGCTCCATACTAGTCAAACTCTCTGCGTTACTCTGCTCTTTCTTTCACGCTTTATCCCGGCGATAAGAGATACAGACGCCTGCAGTGTTAGGAAATTTAAGCGACACTCTAACAGACACATCCATAAAGTGAAAGAAACGCGAATGTCGGTTTTCAGTCTTCCCTTCTCATACCATAGCAAACCCAATTCCAAGCAGTAGCTGCTCAACAAAAACAATCGACAAAATCAATCCCGAAACACTCTGCTCAACAAAAACAATCAACAAAATCAATCCCGAAACACATGGTTCTAATGGGAATCAAACGCACAAACCTCTCAGCCCACAATCCATACAGCTAACCACTGCGACACAGCAGCTAGTGTCTGTGCGCATAGGGTGTCTGAAAGGGAAAAATCTCTACCCAGGCTCTCTTCAGTCAGGACTGAAAGCAGGACTTTCACATCAAGAGAACTGAGCTTCATTCGCTAAACCAAGAGGATTTTTTTTTTTTTTTTTTTTTTGCTGTCCCAACCTCTGCACCACCTCAGAGGCAGTGCACCCATGCCGCCCATTCCGACACCCCGTCCACAGCCACAGCCCGGTCAGCCCTCTTGCGGCCCCGGCACTGGCAATCCACAGGAAGCAGTCAATGTCAAGTTGTCAAGAGGCAACCCACCAGAGGAGACACTGCACTGCTGCCGAATCACTTTGGTGGTGTTCAGTGGCGCCTGTTCTGATCTACCATGCGCAGGACACCACCTACTAAGCCCCCTACTGATGACAATAATTGCTTAGTCACGGAGCTGACGTGATTGAGCTCTCCCTCTGGAGGGTGCCACCACCACGTCCGTCCAACGACAGCCCCCATGGACTCGCCAATACCGGTGACCCCGACAGAACCAAACCAAGGCCACAGATGTGGAGAGGACATCGAAACTGAAGTCACCATGAGAACAAGGCATGAAGGGCCACAGAATTTGAGACGTTTTTTAATGCTGATCGATGAGAATGAGGATGATTATGATGATGCTACAGATTTCCATTTCGGTCTGAGACTACATGACAGGGCTGTACTCTATGCTTCCTTTCATAATATGTCCCAGTTTTAAAACCATGCCCGAGAGATACAGGCACCTGCAGTGTTGGTCAGGAAATTGAGCAACACTCTCAGAAAACGCATCCATTAAGTGGATGAAACTCGAATGTGTGGTCCCAGTCTTCCTAACGGAGTCCGCAGCAAACTCAACTCTGGGTAGGAGCCGGTCGGGAGCAAAAATACCCACATGACTCTGATGGGATTCGAACCCAAGACCTCCCAGCCAGGAGTGTGCGACGCTAACCACTTCGCTATGGCAGCTGGTCAGAAGAGGAATTTAAGGGGGAGATCTCTACCTTGGTGCACCTGGTGCGCAGATCAAACATAAGTAGCAAGGGTGGGGGATGTTGGTGGTGATGAAGCCCTGATCCTGTCCATTGACATACAGATGCAGACGTCGGCTGGAGTCCAGCGCAAGTCCCACCCGTGTGCCTGTAGGGACCTCCCTCAGTGCCGGCCACTCCCGATACAACTGCACATGTCCCGCAGTGAAACCTTCAACATGGTCGACAAGAATAAAATGCAAAATCCTACATATGGAAGCCATCCTCTTCAAAAATGGCAATTGCCGCCCCTTTTGGTCAATTTTCATTTAGCCTACTCAAACTTTAAATAAAATCTTAACCCATATTCAATGGAACAGGCATGTGTATGTATGGGGACTAAAGACCTGGATGAAGTTTTTTGTGAAGTGTACGTTTTATTCAAGTTTAGATAAATCTGTCAAAACTTCAAAATATATCAGTTTCTAACGCTTTACTGGATCAAGAATGTATGTTTCTAGTTTTGGACTTGTGACTGACAATTTCCTTAGCACTGGGAGTGTGTATGATGTTGACCATGAAAATGGTCTCTCTATTTGTGACTCACAATCACGATACAAGTGTGTGTCCAGTCGAATGTGGATAAAGAAGCAGGGAAACAAAACTGATACAAAACACAAAGAGAACAATAACCAAGACAAGGACTAAGTACAATTAATCATTGTAGTGTTTTCCTGCTCTAGATATGTTTATGCGTATTTATGTCAATTCATTTTTGCACAAGTACTTTAAATTCATGTTAATCCATGCGTGTATGCATGTTGATGTTTCTCCTTTGAATATATGCATCAATCTATATTTTTGCATGAATATTTCAAATTCATGTCAATCCGAGCATGTATGCACGTTAATGGCAGTGCAAAGAAGAGCAGCCCATTTTGTCAACAACAAATACCACCCACATGCAAGTGTTCAACAAATGATCAATGAGTTAGGTTGGACATCATTGCAAAACCGGAGAAAGGTTGCATGGCTCGCCATGCTCTACAAGATCAGACAGGACTTAGTACATGTGGAATTTGGAAAGGCCTTGTGTAATTGAAAATCAAAACTCAGAGATGCAACCTCATGTGTGACAGAAGACTGCACTCCCATCAGCTAAACCGCCTCCAGTGTATACGAGACTATAAACTAAACTCGTTCCTGCCACGTACCATCCAGGAGTTAAACAACAACTTGACAGAGGCTGCCGTGACATCAGATTCTTGACCTATTCAGGTCAAGAGCTAGCAGCCTCCTGCAGTAAATAGGTTTTTTTTGTTTGTTTGTTTGTTTTATTTTTTGCGTCAACTTCCCAAAAGTATCAGAATAATCAACCTGATAACTGTGGACACTCGACCGATGAAGATGAAGATGTTACTCCTTTGTTATTCTTTGTCACTGTCAAGCACCATGCACCAATTCACTTCTTTGGATATGGACTATGTACATCCTTTAATCACTGTTCTCATCATAATTATTATAACTACTCTCCATATGAAAATAGATTTTCACTGTTTGGTCTTCATATGAACCTCTTTTGAAAGAAAGTAACTAATACCTTGTAATTTTTTCTTTTCTTTTTTATGTTTTTTTTCACTTACTTTTCAAATTCTTTTTACTTGAAATTTTTTTCTTCTCAGGTTGGGGCCTCCATCCTATATTTTTTTTCTCACTGTCTTTTTTCTCTTAATTTTTTTTCTAAAGACTAACTAATGCTCACCATGCAATGTCTGTGTGTTGTTTACAGATAGCATGGGTGGGAGTGAGAAATGTTTGTAATACTACTTCTTCTGTCTACGCAGGCTGATACTCCTGCAGACACTCCCTATATGGACAGGCAAGTATTAATCTCATCTACGCATCAAAGAGAGTGGAGTTTAGTGTGTATGACCGTTTTTTTTTGTTTTTTTTTTATCCTGCCATTAAGGCAACCATACTCCATCTTTGGGGAAGTTTGTAATACTGAAAAGTTTGCAGAGGTGGGTCCAGGGGCCACTTAAGGCTCAACATTTAAGCACAATTTACTGCGTTCTCCTTTGGTACAAACCCTGAATGCTATACTTCTCAGTTCTACATTGTTGAAACTATTTCCAAATTAAAAACTATGGATCAGAGAACCTGCGCACACATCCATTGAAATGCACACTGGGGGAAAAAAATTTCTGCCCAAACACCAGTATGGAAATCCATATAATAAAGAACTACTCCCACCCATGAGATGGACAGTCCCATGCTGACTTTAATGTTTCAACGTTTGAAAACAAAGCGTGTGGGTTTCTTTGTGTACTAATGTATGGTGTGTTGACACCTTCACTGTGATATATTTATGACACAATAAACACATGTTATCAATCAATTTGACAGTACATTTTCCGGATTTTCCTTTTGTCATTAATATAAGATATGCAGTACTGTTATTTGAAAAAGTGGGGTTGGGGGATATGTATACCTTGTAAATTTAAAAATTTGATTCTCTGTGGTCACCTAAGAAATTTCAGCCAGTTTAAAATTAGCTGAACACAAGTTATCACCATGGAAACAAAAGTTAATCCTGGTTTGTTAGTCACTGCTATCATCATCATCATCATCATCGGTGTCGACACTATTATCCTCAGCATCACTATTACAAAGGGACCTACCTTTTCCCCAAAAGCATGGCCTTTGTCATCTCTTACACACCACAGCTTGCGAGTACGAGTCCAGGGTGCTGTTAGGGACCTGGAAGGAGTCAGGACTGCAGGTGACCACACCTACATAGGTGTTGCTGTAGGTGATGTCTACGGCCTCGATGTGAACCTGTCGTCACACACGCACAGACCTGTTTACCATAAAACCGACATTGGCTTACTTTTTCAACGAAAACGAGGGCACTTTCTTCAAGGAATGTGTACAAAATTCCAAACTTCTCCAAAAACAAGGGAGGGCTGGGGGGGAAGGCATTGTATAGTTGTATTCCCAAAGTGCAATTATCGCTCAAGAACTTTGTTTCAAGTTGCAAAGTGAGGGCGACTGCAGGCGGAAAAGCAAACAATTTTTAACATTAATGTCAGCGCACCGCCAACATTCAATACCTATCTTCTGCTGAAGAGCATGAAGGTAAGCGATTGCTCGTTCATTTTCGTTGTCCTCATTGTTTTCTATCTTGCCTGAAGAAGACCTAAGAGGTCGAAACGTGTCGTGTTTTGTGTTGCGATTTGTTTGTCCACGTTTTTTTTTTTTTTTTTTTTGTTGTGCGCGCAACATTAATATTTGAAATTTGTCTCTTGATTTTCAATGTATTTCGTTTGTTTGTTTTAATTTTCACTAAACATGTGTGCAACAGACGACAAAATCGTTTTTGGGTAAACAAGTCTGTATGCACTCACATAACTTTTACATCAATATAGAGATTTAGATTTTAAAAAAAAGTCTTTCTTTCTCCAACGCCATTTATCCCCGGTGCTCCCCCTCATATCCAGCCACACTCAGGTTTGTCCACTGGTATCATCAGCACGGCAGTCTGCAAGGAGCAACCAAATACCAAGTCGACAAGCGGCAACTCCCAGACAGGGCACTGCCACTCGACCAAGAGACTTTGCTTGTGTTCAGTGAAGACTGTGAAACTAAAAGACCTTGAAAGAAGCTGGAAGACAAAAAAAAAAAAAATCCCCTAACAAATTTAAACAAGAATAGGAGAGGGTAGGCCTCCACCACAACCAAAAGCTTCCCGAGTCACTCTCTGAGCAGCATCCGAACCAAAATCGAATGAGCTCATCCTTGGGCAACACTCCATCTTTCCACCAACTGCTTAGGCAAAGTGGTTAGCATCGCAGCTTCCTGGCAGGGAGATCATGGGTTTGATTCCCATCAGACCCACTGTGGGGTTTTTCTGTTCTGACTAGCTCCTACCCAGAACTGAGTTTGCAACAGGCTCAACTGGGAAGACTGGGACCACACAGTCCGGTTTCATCCACTTAATAGATGCATCCCTGACAGCGTCACTCAAATTTCTTCATCAACACTGCAAGGGTCTGTATGACCTGGGCCTGGTCAATGCCAGAATATATAAGAAGATAAGATAAGACAATGTTGCTTATAGCCCAGTCGACCGCAAAGGGCCATATCAGGGCTGTCACCACGTTAAAATCAACTCACAGGTCATTCATTCACACAATTCTTTAAAAGACATCATCTAAAAACTCATCCAAAAGTTTGTTAAAAATCTTTCCACTGTAAAATCTCAGATCCGATGAAAAATGTTAACCTCTTTCAAGAACTCAAAGATCGCGTCAGGCGGAACATCTCTGCACAGGTTTTCACTGAATCTGCTGTAAAATGTTTGTGTCTCACATCGTGCAAATCCAACACTCTAAAAGAATAAAAGTTAAGTGTAGAGTAGAGCCCTGTCAAGCAGTCTCAGAACAGAAGAGAAATCCACAGCATTGCATTAATCATCCTCATCAATCTGCACACACACACACAGTCTCCAATGTTGTGGCCCTTCATGCCCTGCTGTAATGTTGAAATTAATTTTGATTTCCTCTCCTCTTTAATGCCCTTAATGAGCTTATGTTTGGGTCAACGGCAAATTAATAGGGATTGTTCCATTTGTAGGTAATTTATTGTATGCATCCCGTTGCACAAAGATAAACCAAAAGCACAGAGAACAAACCAAAGAACTTCTTAAAAGGAGAGAAAAAAAAAACTAAACAAGAGAATGAAAGCCAAACTCACTTCATACAACCAGTCCACCATCATGGGATTCCTGGATATCACCACCCCATCGCCATTTCCTACGATCCGTCTTTTCTGCGGTCAGTCCATCGTTGCTCAGTGCGATCTTTTCACCGTGGTTCTCATGAAACTGCAGAACAGGCAACTGCAACACAAGTATTCCCCCCCAAAGTAATCAATTGACGCAAAGCTTATGTATCAATAGTTTTCTTTTTTCTCTCTTTTATTTTTTCTTCTTTTTTTTTTCTTGCAGTCCCATCTTCCGAGTCATTTCAGAGGCACAACCCTCATGCCGGTCACTCTGGCACCCTGTCCACAGCCACACCCTGGCTTGTCCCATCGCAGTCCAAGCACCTGCTATTCACAGGGTGCTGTCAGTGTTGTCATGGGGCAACCCAGAGGAGGAGACACTGCATGGTTGCTGAGTCATTTCAGTGGTGTTCAGTGGTGCCTCTTCTGATCCAACATATGCAGGGCACCCCCTACAAAGTCCCCTACTGATACGAGCATCGCCCTCCGGAGGGTGCCACCACGCCTGTCCAACAACAATCCCAGTTCAGTTCAGTTCAGTAGTTTTATTTAACGTCTTTTCATCACGAGATGATCTTAGACCTTTAAACTGCAATATACATTCCATTGTACTATTGTACTATCAGCACCTTTCCCCAAAAAAAAAAAAAAAAAAAAAAAAAAATCACTATTAACACACATATCTCAAATATCTTTTTTCACAATAGTTTTGCAACTGGGGACTGAGCAATATATCTTTTTTCACAATAGTTTGCAACTGGGGACTGAGCAATAACCAAAGCAATATCAAAAAAGCAAGGGTTATTTACCACACTATCAACATTGTCAGAATTATTTATAAAAATATTCTTTTCCTTATAAGCTGGGGTTAGTATAGGGCATTCAAATAAAAGATGACAAATTCAGATATTCTCCTGACATATATACACGCTATACCTCGTGAATATTTTGTATTCCATGTATTTAACCATAATTTATTAATTAATCTGGCTAGATACCTTGGACATGATGGCAGAACAAGTAATTTCTCATTAAGATGTTTCTTCCGCATAAGACTTTGTTGCAGGGTGTTTCAAAAATTGTACAAGCTCCCTGCTTTGCCAGTTTGTCTGCTAATTCATTCCCTTTTAAGCCACAATGTGGGCCAAAGCAACAATCCCATGAACTTGCTGATGCGGCAACCTTGACACAAACTTACCAAGGGCCACAGAATTTGACCTTTTCAACTCACCGAGGGCCACAGAATTTGACCTTTTCAACTTGCCAAGGGCCACAGAATTTGACCTTTTCAACTCACCAGGGGCCACAGAATTTGACCTTTTCAATTCACCAGGGGGCCTCAGAATTTGACCTTTTCTATGCTGATTGATGAGGATGAGGATGCTATGGAGTTCCCATTTTGGTTGGAGACTACATATCAGGGCTGTACTCTGTGATTACTTTCATGATGTATCAACTAGACCCATGAGATACAGGCACCTGCAGTGTTGGTCAGGAAATCTGAGCAACACATTTGAACGAGTTAGAGATGCTAACAAAGTGGATGAAATTCGATTGTGTGATCCAAGTGTCTAATATCATCTGGCGATGAAAAGACATTCAATAAACCACTGAACTAAACTGACCTGTGTGCTCCAAGTCTCTTCAACTGGGCGTGCAGCAAACTCGGCTCTGGACTGGAGCCAGTCGGGGCAGAAAAATGCCACAAGTAAACAGCTCTGATGGGAATGAAACCCATGACCACCTATCTGAGAATCCAGGACAGTAACCACTGCACCACAGCATTTGATACCAGCTGGTTTACGCTTGTACTCAATTCTTAAAAACAAGATCTTACTTCTAAATGCACTCACTAACCTATAGCTCACACACGCACACACACACATACACACACACTCACAAACACACACACACACGCACAAATATCTCAGCCCATGGCCCGTTCCAAATCACCACAGTTTTAAATAGTCAATCATCAGAATTGGATAGGTAAAGTAAGGTAATGTTGCTTAAAGCCCAGCCGACCGCAAAGGGCCATAACAGGGCTGTCACCACGTTCAAAATCAACTCACAAGTCTTTTTTTAAAAAAAAAAAAAAAAACCCAAACTTTAACACATCTCTTCAAATTACATCTTCTACAAACTCACCAGAAACTTCGTTAAAAATCTTTCTTCCGTAAACCGTGCAACAAGTTAACAATGACAGGCTAAAATATCTTCATTTTCCACCCTCAGTCACCTCGTGCTGAAGCTAAAACTATGTCGTCAAAAAACTAGCACAACCAATCGGAGTTTCTCAGAGATGTGCTCAAAGACAAGAAATCAGGCTAACAGGATTTGGACGTGTGTCAATACAGACTGCACAGCCGCAGGCCTCACTGCTGAACAATGTGTTAAACAAGTGGCTTCCCTTGCCAATGTCTCAGCCTACCACTCCTTGAATAGCATCTTTGTCACAAAACAATCCTATGGCAAAAGTTTGCTCAGGAGCCAGGAGAATGGCACTACGACAAAAGAGCGAAACAGTGAATGACCGATACAATGAAGGGTGAATGTGATGGGTAGAACTAGAAATGAACAGAAACAGAGCATTTAATAATGCATTAACTCTGTGTTGTGCATGAATTCCTGTCTGTCCACTGACTGCTGATGACTGTGTTGTGCATGAATTTCTGTCTGTCCACTGACTACTGATGACTGTGTTGTGCATGAATTCCTGTCTGTCCACTGACTGCTGATGACTCTGAGAGAATTTCACACCAGGGCCTTAAAATGCTGAAAATGGTCTGAAGAACTGTGATGCTTCAAACCAACTGCTCTGATTTTTTTTTTTTTTTGTTTTTTTTTTTTTTTTGCTCTCCCATCTTCTGTGCCACCTCAATGGCATTGCACCTACACTGCTCATTCCAACACCCCATCCACAGCCACAGCCCAGCCCGGTCCTCAGCAGCCCCGGCATCGGCAGTCCATGGGGAGCAGTCAATGTTAAGACTTCAAGAGGCAACCCACCGGAGGAGACACTGCACTGCTGCCGAGTCACTTCGGTGGTGTTCAGTGGCACCTGTTCTGATCCAACATACGCAGGACACCACCTACTAAGCCCCCTACTGACAACAATAATTGCTTGGTCACGGAGCCGCCGTGTGTGAGCTCTCCCTCCAGAGGGTGCCACCACGTCTCTGTCCAATGACTGCCCTCTCCCCCTCCCCTCCCCATGGACTCACTGATACCAGTGATCCCGACAGACCCAAACCAAGGCCACAGACATGGAGAGGACAATCAATCTGATATTAGATCTCTTTTTTTTGGCTACTTACCTGGACTAAACACACATGCAGGCAGACAATGGCGCACACAAATGCAGACACACACATACCTACAAGTTCATATTCTCTCTCTCTCAAAGTAAAAAAAGTGTTTCAAACTGTCAAATTCTCGTGTTTCAAACTGTCAAATTTCTCATCTGCCAGCCTCAGGAAAGAAGAAACAGCAACAAAAAAGAAAAAAAAAAAAAGAAAAAAAAAAAAAATTACTTCAGACAATCTGCCCCATACTACTGGGTCATCCGCATTTCTCACTCCTGCACCAGATGATCTGTGTGGTCTTTCTTCTGTTCCTTGTGGGTTCCCCTTGTTCTCCTGCAACTGTTAATCATGGCCATTGTGTTACTTTGCACATGCTTCGCAGTAACAGCTAGACAACCAATTATGAAAGAAAAAAAAAAAAAAAAAAAAAAAAAACAACCCAACCCAGACACTATTCTGAGACAAATTCTTTCCAACAGCCAACCAATAAGTTTTTTTATCCATACATCCACACAAAAAACTAGAGAGACAGACAGACAGACAGAGAGAGAGACACAAAGAGAAAGTGAAAGAGATGTGGAAATTACTTTTAAAAAAATCAAAGAGTGGAGAAACAAACTGCATGTAAATTTTGTTTGACGGTGTTACTTTCAGTGAAATAAATATATATGAATCATATAAATTTAGCCCCCCACACACATGTGTACACAAACACCCCCCGCCCTCCTACAAACACAGTGCCAGGTTTCATTGTAATTTGTATTCATCCTGTCAACATGACCAGCACCACAACACTCTATCTTCTCTGTCTTGTCACAGGAAAAGTCAGTTACAGTATCCTAAATATGAAAATAAATCAAGCCAAAATGCTGAATGTGCCAGGGATGCACTTATTCTATATCCAAAAAAGTGAATTAAAAAAGTTGTTCTGGTCATTAGTTTCCAGATGACTGAGACAGACACAAACAAATAAAACGGAAATCATGAGGAAACATGCTGAATTTTGTGCAATTATTTCATTTACAGGGACACAAAGTAGGAAAAGACATGTTTGAAACACCACGTTTACTAAACTGGTTTATGAATAAAGTTCATGGCATTCATTCTGGTCATTTGGTTCTGGAGACAGTTCTGTTTGCCTGCAAAATAATGTCTTTTAGGACCTAAAAACCAAAATAAAATAAGATAAGATAATGATGCTTATAGCCCAGCCGACCGCAAAGGACCATATCAAAATAAAAATTAAATTAAATAAAAAAAAAATGTTAATAAAAAAAAGAAGAAGTACAAAAAAAAACCACTTAAAATCTAATCTGAAGATTTAGAATAAATCTCAGCCTTATATTTCTTGTGGGCTGTGTAGAAATTGTGGCCAGAAAGACAAATTATATTAAAGCTTAACATGGACACAGGTTTGGAGATGGACGTAGTAAGAAAAACCTGCAAATTTTTTCCTTTCATTTCTATGGACAAAACCTTTTTTTTTCTTGTATGTTTGTATGTATGTATTGCAGTTATTTATGGCATTGATCATTAAAACTGAACCATCCATTTTCTTTTTTTTTTTTTTTTTTCTCAACAGTCACTTCTTTAACTGTGAAATTGTGATCGACCTAACTTTGAAAGGAAATGTTAAATGGCCTTTATTTATAATAGGGTGAAAATACAATGCATTTAACAAAGTCAAAGCTCTTCGCAAAGCATTCATATCATGTTTAATGTGCATTGCTTATAATATTTAACATGAACTTGTTACAAAAAATTATAAGGGATCAGCATAAGGAGTTTGTTAAGTCTTTGAATCCTGATTTATCAAAACAGGTTCACACACACACACACACACACACACACACACACACACGATACGATATGAGCGGACATCTGTATTTTTGGTGGGGACATCTGACAGGCTATGATCCAAGACATGGATTTCAATTTATCGAACAAAATGTGTAAATGTTCGTGTACCTGTGATGTTCACTTAATACAGACTTGAACTAGTTTTTTAGTCTTAAGTGTTGGTCATAAAACATACAGCAGCACAACAAAAATCTTTATGCACTGTAATCCTTATAAACTTACCAATGATTAACTGAAATCAGATATTGTAGCAGTCATGAAAATTGACAATGCAAGTATTCCTCAAATCTTTTATCTTGTCCAACTCAGAACTTTCCCTCATTCCTCCCACCTCCCATTCAAACTTTCGTTTTGCTTTGATCTGTTTCATTTTTGTTATTAAAAATCTTTACCAACTCATTTTCCACAGCAGGAACTGCAGTTTGCCTGAACTGACTTTTCCCACTCCTTACTTACTCGGCATGTAATTGTTTGGCCAATCAATGGGAAGTTGCATCTCTAAGAGGTCCAAGTATGCTGTGTTGCACAGCTCTGTGCCTATGCAAGCACTGATGTCATCGACAATACTTAGATGACCAAAACGTAGAGCTGGCCACTCTCAGAGCGTTGATACCATTTGACCTTCTCTGTATTCTTACTGGATCCTCAAGCATCGGCTCAAAGATTTATACCTATGTTCTCCACTCCTCAATTATTGGTTTTGGTTCTTGTGCAATTGTTTATCCGTATGGTGCTCTCTTCTCACTCTGCTTTTCTACCCTACGCTGGCCGCTTCGGGGTGCCACTGGACTTTGTTTCTGTGTCCTTTATGGAGAGAATATCACAGAATTATTGGTGGTATATATCTGCATTTGATACCAAGCTAAACACCACCATTATCGTCAGGTAAGATCTGCTAAAAATAAGTCCCAGTTTAAACTAAGCTTACAACTCATTTCCAAACTGACAATACAGATTATACAATCTTTTTTTGTCATTATTTACCTACATTCGCTTAATACTGCCAGTGAAGGATTTATTATCAAAAGTTGATATCTTCTCCTCCTTTCCCAATTTCCTTTCCTCAGTCCTCCCAACCACCCCCACCTTTTTTTTTTATTATAAATCTTTGCAAAGTCATTTGTATATTGACTGTAGACTTGTTAGCCAGCACTTGTTTTCTCTCGTTACCTAATAATTGTTCAGCAAATCAGATCTTTAGTGCTATGATCGAGTTTTAATATTAGAATTACCTGTTGAAATGCCTGTAAATTTACCTTGGCGGTATTCTCCAAGCTTACTTTACCCAGCTCCGATAACTCCTGTTCGATTCGGATCACTGTCAGGGGGTCAATGGTCAAGGTCAACCTCTGGTTCACCATGTCCAAGGTCAGGTCTTGGCTGCAGTCCAGGCTGCCGACGCGCGTTTTCATCATGGCCATCATGTCACTGAATGACCCATGGGTGCACAGCCTCTCTGCCTGCTGAATGACGTGGGAATGCATGGCAAACCTTCCACGCTGTTTCTGCAGGCTGGCCTTCCCATCAGCCATCTGGCGCTTCAGGTCAGAGCTCGCTCTCAATACATGGTCCTCCAGACGCTGGCAATAGTCCTGAACAGCTTTCTCCAAACGTTGACGTACAGCCTTGACATCTGCCACTCCTGCCTCCATCTGTCTGTCAACCTCCTGGATTTTTTCATCCACATCTGCGATAGCTCTGTCCAATGCGTCCAACCCAGACTTCAGGGTGGTCGCCACATCTGTCAACATAGCACGTGATTCTTGCACTCTCTTTTCCACTGTGATCACACACGACTGACAGAGCCTGTGGTGCCTGGTAGCACACAAAACACACACAGAGACATTGTGAGCGGGGCAGAACACCTGCGCCAGTTCGTTGGCATGAGCGGCGCATGTTGTGGGACGTTTCGTAGCCAAGTCATCGGCGGTCAGGGTGGACAAACCCTCCATCTGGTGATGCTGACTGAGAGACTGCTTCTCATGTAATCTGCTGCATGTCTGACAGAACATGTCACTGCAGCCGAGACACAGGGACACAGCGACCTCATCCTCACACACCCAGCAGACGTGTGGTTTGGACAACAGGCGTTCAGCCTCCACATGGCAGCCATAAGCAGGTGGGTGGGGAAGCAGTCGACGACATCGGCAACTTCTTCATCAGATGATGGTGGTTTGTCCACAATGGCGTGTCTACAGCCGGGGCACTTGGCTTCACGTCGAGTCTTCAGCCATGTGAGCAGGCAGTGTTCACACAGGATGTGTCCACAAGGAAAGTTTAGGAGTGGTGAATGAGATCGCGGCACACCATACACTTGTTCTCTTTGGCCCCCTCTTCAGGCGCTGCTGTAGCCATTATCCCCGAGCAGTTCAGAGTTCACCTATTCATCTCAAAATATTCCAGAGTGTCCGGTTTGACCATTACACAATGGTAGCGGTAGAGATGATAAGGGCTGCGTACATACATGTCCTGAAACACACAGATAAATGCAATTATGATAAGCATACAACAAACAAGTGCATCAACTTCACAGTACTAGCTCTGAAAGTAAAATGCTGATTTTCTTCCCATTTTCCTCCTGTGTGTCTGTGCTGCATATTCTTAGTGGTAAGAGTGTAACGACCTGTAACATACATTTCTCAAAAACACCTTGGAGAAAAAAAATCTTAAACTCACAACATAGCTCTGACACTGCTGAAATAAGATATCCGTTATGTACAAAAATTGATAAAAGGGAATAAACAACTGTGTATGTGTGTGTGTGTGTGTGTGTGCGTGCACACGCGCGAGTGTGTGTGTGTGTGTGTGTGTGTGTGTGTGTGTGCGCGCGTGCGTGCATTTTTTTTTTTTGTTTTTTTGTTTTTAACAACTGTTAGTGTTAGGGGGAAGTGAAAGGATGAAAATGGCATGGCCGTCACCAAACTCATTATGTCAGTGAAGGTCAACTGAACCGATGACCTCTGCACTAAAATGTTTGCCACAACCCATCCCCCCCCCCCCCCCTTCCCCCAACTGCCAGACCTAAATCCTTCCCCGTCTCTTGCTTGTGCTGCAGTGAAAGTGGATTACATCAAAACGCAACGAAAAGCTGCAATGACAAAAATAACAAATAAATAAGATAATGTTGCTTAACAATAAATCAGTAAATAATTAAATAATCAAGTAAATTAATTGATAAATGCAATAAAATAAACAGATAAATGAAATCTCGTCCAACAATCTGCAGTGAGTAGCTGGTTATATCAATCTGTAATGACCGGCTGATTACCATAACCTGCAATGAAGGCTGGTTTAGTCCATCTGTAACGATCGGCTGATTACCATAATCTGCAATGAAGGCTGGTTTAGTCAATCTGTAACGATCGGCTGATTACCATAATCTGCAATGAAGGCTGGTTTAGTGAATCTGTTTTGACCGGCTGGATTCCATAATCTGCAATGAAGGCCGATTTAGTGAATCTGTAACGATCGGCTGATTACCATAATCTGCAATGAAGGCTGGTTTAGTCAATCTGTAATGACTGGCTGATTATCATGATCTGCAATGAAAGCTGGTTAAGTCAATCTGTAATGACCGGCTGATTACCATAATCTGCAATGAAGGCCGGCTTAGTCAATCTGTAATATCCACTGATTACCATGATCTGCAATGAAGGCTGGTTTAGTCAGTCTGTAACGACCGGCTGATTACCATAATCTGCAATGAAGGTTGGTTCTATCAATCTGTAATGACCGGCTGATTACCATAATCCGCAATGAAGGTTGGTAATATCAATCTGTAATGACCGGCTGATTACCATAATCTGCGATGAAAGCTGGTTTAGTCAATCTGTAATGACGGGGCTGATTACCATAATCTGCAATGAAGGCTGGTTATATCAATCTGCAATGACCGGCTGATTACCATAATGTGCAACGAAGGTTGGTTATATCAATCTGCAATGAATGTCTGATTACCATAATCTGAAATGAAGGCTGGTAAAATAAATCTGCAATGACCGGCTGATTACCATAATCTGCAATGAAGGCTGGTTATATGAATCTGTAATGACCGGCTGATTACCATAATCTGCAATGAAGGGCTGGTTATATGAATCTGCAATGACCGGCTGATTACCATAATCTGCAATGAAGGCTGGTTTAGTCAATCTGTAATGGCCAGCTGATTACTATAATCTGCTGCAATGAAGGCTGGTTTAGTCAATCTGTAATGACTGCTGATTACTATAATCTGCAATGAAGTTTGGTTACATCAATCTGTAATGACTGGCTGATTTACCATAATCTGCAATGAAGGCTGGTTTTAGTCAGTCTGTAATGACCAGCTGATTACCATAATCTGCAATGAAGGATGATTTAGTACCATAATCTGCAATGAAGGTTGGTAATATCAATCTGTAATGACCGGCTGATTACCATAATCTGCAACGATGGCTGGTTTAATTAGTCTGTAATGACCTGCTGATTAACATAATCTGCAATGAAAGCTGGTTTACTTAATCTGCAATGACCGACTGATTACCATAATCTGCAACGAAGGGTCGTTATATCAATCTGTAATGAACGGCTGATTACCCTAATCTGCAATGAAGGCTGATTTAGTCAATCTGTAGTGACCAGCTGATTACCATAATCTGCAATGGAGGCTGGTTTAGTCAATCTCTAATGACCGGCTGATTACCATAATCTGCAATGAAGGTTGGTTATATCAATATTTAATGACAGGCTGATTACCATAATCTCCAATGAAGACTGCTTTTAGTCAATCTGTAATGACCGGCTGATTACCATAATCTGCAATGAAGACTGCTTTAGTCAATCTGTAACGACCAACCGATTACCATAATATGCAATGAAGGCTGGTTATATCAATCTGTAATGACCAGCTTACCATAATAATGAATGCTGGTTTAGTCAATCTGCAATGACCGGCTGATTGCCATAATGTGCAATGAAGACTGGTTTAATCAATCAATCTGTAATGACCGGCTGATTACCATAATCTGCAATGAATGTTGGTTATATCAATCTGCAATGACCGGTTGATTACCATAATCTGCAATGAAGGTTGGTTTAGTCAGTCATCAATGACCAGCTGATTACCATAATCTGCAATGAAGTTTGGTTATATCAATCTGTAATAACGGCTGATTACCATAATCTGCAATGAAGGCTGGTTTAGTCGATCTGTAATGACTGGCCGATTACCATAATCTGCACTGAAGGCTGGTTTAGTCAATCTGTAATGACCGGCTGATTACCCTAATCTGCAATGAAGGCTGGTTATATCAATCTGTAATGACCGGCTGATTACCCTAATCTGCAATGAAGGCTGGTTTAGTCAATTTGCAATGACCGGCTGATTACCATAATCTGCAATGAAGGCTGGTTATATCAATCTGCAATGACCGGCTGATCACCATAATCTGCAATGAAGGCTGGTTATATCAATCTGCAATGAATGGCTGATTACCATAATCTTCAATGAAGACTGGTTTAGTCAATTTGCAATGACCGGCTGATTTCCATAATCTGCACGAAGGCTGGTTTTAGTCAATCTGTAACGACCGGCTGATTACCATAATCTGTAATGAAGGTTGGTTATGCAACGACGGGCTGATTACCGTAATTTGCAATGAAGGCTGGTTTAGTTAATCTGAAATCACCGGCTGATTACCATAATCTGCATAGAAGGCTGACTTAGTCCATCTGTAATGACCAATTGATTACCATAATCTGCAATGAAGGCTGGTTTAGTCAATCTGTAATGACCGGCTGATTACCATAATCTGCAATGAAGGCCGGTTTAGTCAATCTGTAATGACTGGCTGATTACCATCATCTGCAATTAAGGCTGGTTAGTCAATCTGTAATGACGGTTGATTACCATAATCTGCAATGAAAGTTGGTTTAGTCAATCTGCAATGACCGGCTGATTAACATAATCTGCAATGAAGGCTGGTTTACTCAATCTGTAATGACTGGCTGATCACCATAATCTGCAATGAAGGTTGGTAATATCAATCTGTAATGACCGGCTGATTACCATAATCTGTGTGATGAAGGTCGTTTTAGTCAATCTGTAATGACCGGCTGATTACCATCATCTGCAATGAAGGCTGGATTAGTCAATCTGAAATGACTGGCTGATTACCATAATCTGCAATGAAGGCTGGTTTAGTCAATCTGTGATAACCGGCTGATTACCATAATCTGCAATGAAGGTTGGTTATATCAATCTGTAATGACCGGCTGATTACCATAATCTGCAATGAAGCTGGTTTAGTCAATCTGTAATGACCAGCTGATTACCATAATCTGCAATGAAGGCTGGTTTAGTCATCTGTAACGACTGGCTGATTACCATAATCTGCAATGAAGGCTGGTTTAGTCAATCTGTGATAACCGGCTGATCACCATAATCTGCAATGAAGGTTGGTAATATCAATCTGTAATGACCAGCTGATTACCATAATCTGCAATGAAGGCTGGATTAGTCAATCTGCAATGACTGGCTGATTACCATAATCTGCAATGAAGGCTGATTTAGTCAATCTGTAACAACTGCTGATTACCATAATCTGCAATGAATGTTGGTAATATCAATCTGTAATGACCGGCGATTACCATAATCTGCGATGAAGGCCAGTTTAGTCAATCTGTAATGACCGGCTGATTACCATAATCTGCAATGAAGGCTGGTTTAGTCAGTCTGTAATGACCGGCTGATTACCATAATCTGCAATGAAGGCTGGTTTAGTCAGTCTGTAATGGCTGACTGACCACGTCAGGGCTGTCACCACGTTAAAAATCATGTCACAAGTCATCAAAAAAAAAAAAAAAAAAAAAACCTTTCACATATCTCTTTAAAATACATCTTCGAAAACGTACCAGAAACTTCATTAAAAATCTTTCTTCCGTAAAACGTAAAAAAAGATGAAAAATGTTAACCTCTCTCAAAAACACAAAGATCACGTCAGGTGGGACATCTCTGAACAGGATTTTCATGGACTCTGCTGTAAAATGTTTGTGTCTCACATCGTGCAAGTCCCAACACTCTAAAAGAATATGTTTCATTGTGAGTGGCACATGACATGGAATGGTGTGCAGAGAGAGAGAGAGAGAGAGAGAGAGAGAAAGGAAGTGTGTGTGTGTGTGTGTGTGTGTGTGTGTGTGTGTGTGTGTGTACCTATGTGTAAACTTCTACCTTTTTGAGACATTAACCTACCCAAAACAACTTCTACATTTTTGAGACATTAACCTACCCAACGCCCAGCCATTTTCATGCAGATCATAATTAGTGCACATGATGCACGCCAGGTGTGTATGTGTCTATAGAACTTAACAAGACAATTCTGCAGACTTGAATCTGTGGCTGAAGCATCACCAGGATCATGACAAGTATGACTCTTTTAGTATTAGTCTTTACCAACCGAGGTATTCAAGATTCCTGACCACGTCAACGAACGTATTCCTGACACTGGGACTGATCGTAAGTACTGCATTACAATGAAAGTGAATACTGGTCATGTTTAGGTTGATGCATTTCACACACCAACTTATCCAGATACATTGTCTATCCACACACTGTGCATGTGCATATGATTTAACATCCTGACACTCCTGCGTACACTCCCTGCATAGACAGGCAAGGATTAATCCCATCTTCCCAACAAAAGGGGGTGGTTTTATGCGTATGACCGATTTTTATCCTGCCATTGAGGCAGCCATACTCCAGCTTCGGGGAAGGTGTATGCTATGTGTAACACGTCATACATACCAACAGCTAAACTGGCCTTCTCTTCCGAAGTTGGTGATGGGCTTTTACGTGAGTGCAAGATGTTATGCATGCGTTCACACATGGAACCTCAGTTTCTAGTCTCATTCAAAGGACTGTACGGGAAATGTAGTCAGAACCAATGTTAACTCCAAGGAAACAATCCCCCTGTACCAAAACAGCCTGGCAGAGATTCAAACCTGAAACCCCAGGATCACAAAGATTATGAGTCCAGCGCTCTATCACTGAGCTGTTCCGGCCCTCAAACGGCAAACGATAATTCACACAATGAAACATGCAGTATGACAACCCGAGACCCTTTTTGTGTGCATTTCCCATGACAACAGGTTTTGCATAACTTACGTAAGTGTACCAGCTGACCTGATGTGATTAGATTTTTAAAAAAAACAAACAAACAAACAAACAATTGTGCCCGTGCTACTTAACAAGGACTTTGCCAACTTTAAGAATTTATCAAACCTGTAGTCTCACTGGTTTCGTTGTCAATGTCCCAGTTTTGAGGTCCTCCTTTTGTGTCAGTCACACTGATATTTGCTCGTTCTTGAATAGAAGCCATGGAGAGGGTCTATCAACACGTAACGACAATAAAGACACTTCTATAAGCATCGCTGTGACCACCCCGTCTTGTTTTTTTTGTGCACGGTCTCGACTTGTCAAGCGACTGTTACTCGCAGGCTGCTCTCGCACTTTTAGTAGTGTTAGGTATAGATACCAGAGCAAGTGAGAAACCTTCACAGTTTTTATCACAACAAACGGTTTTGTCTACCCTTTGAGTCAGAATCTTCAGCTTGTTGAAGGTGTACACTTACCGAGAGAACGTCATGCCTCCAATGCCAGTGCACTTTTTGTCTGATGACACCAAAATGAACTATGGCGCATTCCGTTTGCAGTTCCCTCCACCCTTGGATTTTTTTCCTCGCGCGCGCGCGCGCGTGTGTGTATGTGCTCTTTGTTTTTAAGCAGCTGCTGATGTTTTGAACACACTTAAACACTCATTCATCATGGTTGGTTACCTTACCGCTATTGTATCATGTGACCACGCTGCTGCCTGGATCAGTGCAACTCAATACCCCAAACTAGCAAAACAAATCGAGAACCGTCGAAAATCGCGTTTTCACTTTATTTCTCACCTGCCATCCAAAGGGGAAAAAACACCCTTCTGATTCATAACAATCGTGAGGAAATTTACAGAATTCGACTAATCGCACACCCTGACATATGCATTGATATCTAAGTAAATGTAACAGACAGAGATGAAAAACAAAGTTAAAATACGGATGCAAAGCATATAAACCTACTCTCAGTATATCCTGTATACGCGTGATATATTCCATAAAGAGTAAAAACCGTCTTGGGCTGGTGTAACCGTTAGTAATGGCTATTCTGGTAAACATCGGCCATCATCTGTGACCTATAATGACAGTACTTACAAATTTTCAGAAAGATTGGCCAGGAACTTTCTGAGATTTTCCATCAAGAAGAAAAAAATTATGGGCCGTTATTAACGGCTATAATGGTAAACTTAAACATCGGGCATCTCTGTGACCCATAATGAACATACATACAAATTTTCAAAAGATCGGCCACGTACTTTCTGAGGTATTCCATAAAAACAAAAACCGTTATGGGTCGTTATAGCCGTTAGTAACGGCCATAACGGTAAACATCGAGCATGATCAATGACCCATAATGAACATCCTACAAATTTTCATAAAGATCGGAAAAATACTTTGAGACATTCAATAAAAAAGAAAAACCATTATGGGCCGTTACAGCCATCCGTAACGCCTACAACGGTAAACTAAAACGTCGGGCATCATCTGTCGCCCATAATGGACATACCTACAAATTTTCAGAAAGTTCGGCCACGTACTTCCTGAGATATTCCATAAAGAAGAAAACCATTATGACCGTTATAGCCGTTATTAACGGCTATAACGGTAAACTAAAACATCGGGCATCATCCGTAACCCATAGTGAACATACCTGCTAATTTTCACAAAGATCGGCCAAGTACTTTGAGATATTCCATAAAGAAAAAACCGTTACAGGCCGTTACAGCCGTTAGTAACGGCTATAACGTTAAACTAAAACATCGGACATCATCCGTGACCCATAATAAACATACCTGCTAATTTTCACAAAGATCGGCCAAGTACTTTCTGAAATATTCCATGAAGAAGAAAAGCCGTCACAGGCCGTTACAGCCGTTAGTAACGGCTATAACGGGGTAAACTAAGATTAAGATTAAAATTATAGTCCCGTCAACAGCCAGTAGTTTTGTCTGGAGCGAGTGGAACACATTTTGACCACGGACGGACGGACAGACACGCACACAGATAGCATTTCTTCGTTCCCATTCTAAAGTACTCCCTGTTCTATAAGAACTGGGAGTACAAAAGGGACAACAGAAGCCCCAGGATAGAAGGTGGAAGAGGAACAAACAGAAGCCCCAGGATAGAAGGTGGAAGAGGGACAACAGATGCCCCAGGACAGAAGGTGGAAGAGGGACAACAGATGACCAGAATAGAAGGTGGAAGAGGGACAACACATGCCCCAGGTCAGAAGGTAGAAGAGGGACAACAGATGCCCCAGGTCAGAAGGTGGAAGAGGGACAACAGATGCCCAGAACAGAAGGTGGAAGAGGGACAACAGATGCTCCAGGTCAGAAGATGGAAGAGGGACAACAGATGCCCCAGAACAGCGTGTGGAAGAGGGACAACAGATGCCCCTGGACAGAAGGTGGAAGAGGGACAACGGATGCTCCAGGATAGAAGGTGAAAGAAGGACAACAGATGCCCCAAGACACAGTGTGGAAGAGGGACAACAGATGCCCCTGGACACAAGGTGGAAGAGGGACAACAGATGCCCCAGGAAAGAAGGTAGAAAAGGGACAACAGATGCTCCAGGATAGGTGAAAGAGGGACAACAGATGCCCAGGGCAGAGGGTGGAAGAGAAACAACAGATGCCCCAGGACAGAAGGTGGAAGAGAGACAAAAGATGCCCCAGGACAGAAGGTGGAAGAGAGACAAAAGATGCCCCTCCCCCAGGACAGAAGGTGGAAGAGAGACAAAAGATGCCCAGGACAGAAGGTGGAAGAGAGACAAAAGATGCCCCAGGGCCCACAAGGGGCCTCAGCAGTCCCACGTCCTGCCTCGATTCCATACAAGGTCCGGTCAAGGAGACATAACTATGCCTTGATTTGTGCCCAGATCCATCGAGCAGGACACTGTGCTGTTGCCCCAATAGGTAAGGCAGGTACAGACATGCTGGCAGACAGATGGCAATGACAAAGAGATAAGGTAATGTTGCTTATAGCCCAGCCGACCGCAAAGGGCCATATCAGGGCTGTCACGCGTTAAAATCAACTCAAGTCATTAAAAAAAAAGAAAAAAAAGATGAAACAGTGACAAAGAGTTTTTACACTGTACCATTTGGTGGTCAGAACCTGAACGCTCAAGAACTTTTCTACATAAAATATTTCTGCAAATGCAAGAAAAAAAAGTGTTCATGATCTGATGATCTCTTGCTGAGGACAATGCCTGCAGCTTGTGGCCTATCTACCCAAAAAGGTCGTATCAAGGCTGCCACCTTTAATGCCAACATCAGTTTGTTCAGAAGTCGGTGCTACCAAAAAGGTCGTATCAAGGCTGCCACCTTTAATGCCAACATCAGTTTGTTCAGAAGTCGGTGCTTTAAAGGAACAGGTCCAATACATGTTTAAAGCCTAGCTGACCACAAGGCACACTATCTTAGTCAAGGTGCCAAGCAGATGCAATGGACTCGCATGCTATGCATGCATGTGTGCATGCGCGTGTGCATGATTTTGTGTATATTTTTCTGTTGATTATGGTTATTCAGTTTGTTATTATGCGTGTAGTAATTATGTTTATTATCATTTCGTTATTTATCATTATCATTTTTTTTTTAGTCCCTCCACCACCCCCGCCTTTGCTATTTTGGGGGGCTTTTGTGTTTGGCCTTTTATCCCCATTCTTTTTTGTTTTAAGGTGGTCTTTATTATTACTGTTTTTTTATTATTATTATTATTATTATCATTGTAGTTTGCTGTTGTTATTGTTATTAATTTATTATTATCATCATTATTATTAGTAGTATTATCGTATTTATGTTTACGGTTATGTTTATTATTATTATTGTTACTATTATTATGTTTGTTACGGTTGTAACCATTATTATGTTTATTGTTACTATGTGTACTATTATCTTGTTCATCATCAGTTATTTTTTACATTATTATTATCATCATCAAAGTTATGTTTATTATGCTTATTATTAGGCTCAATTCCTTCGCTTCCACCTCAGATGCCCTCGGCGTATATTCGGCATCTCCCGGCGAGACGGGGTAAGCAACAACACAGAAGTCCCGTCTTGCGTTGGCCTCCCTTCCATGGGCTGGGCCATGTAATTATTTATTATTATTATCATTATTATCAGTAGTAGTAGTAGTAGTAGTGTTTATGTTTATTATGTTTATCATCGTTATAATTATGTTCATTATTATCATTGTTATTATCTTTATTCTTATTCTTATTATGTGCATCATCTTACCGTTTATTATTGCTGTGTTTATTATTATGTTGATTAGGATTACGTTTATTGTTATTATGCGTTTTATGATTAGGTGTATTATCATTACGTTATTAGTACTTTTTTCTTTTTTTTATTCCCTTTGCTTTTTTTTTTTTGAGGGGGGGGGGGGGGGGGGGGGGGGGGCTTTTATTTTTAGGCCTTCCAGCCTCCTCCGCCCTCCTCCTTTTTTGTTTTAAAGGCGGTCTTTATTATCATTGTTGTTATTATTATAATTATTATTATCATCATTATTACTATTAGTGTTATAATTGTGTTTTTTATAATGTTTATCATTATTGTTTATGTTTGTTGTTATTAAGTTTGCTATTTTTATTAGTTTGTGATGATTGTTATCATTGTTATGTTTATTAATATCATCATGTTTACTATTATATTTATAACCACTATTATGTTTATTGTTATTATTATTATTATCATTGTTATTATCATGTTTGATATTAGCAGGCTAAATTCCTTCCACCTCAGAGGCCTCAGGGGTATACTGGGCATCTCCTGGCAAGACAGGGTGACCAACACACAAGTCCTGTCTCGCGCTGGCCTCCCTTACATGTATACCCTGCTGAGACGGCGTTGGTTGCACTGGGTGGACCATGTCATGATTTCATTCTTACATTTATATTTTATTATTATTATTACTGTGTTTATGTTGATGTTTTTGTTCACTATTATGTTGATTCGGATTACGCTGTTTTTATGCATTTTGTAATTATGTATATTATTATCATTACGTTATGAGTACTTTTTTTTTTAGTCCCTCCACCACCCCTGCCTTTGCTATTTATGGGAGGCTTTTGTTTTAGGCCTTTTTGCCCCTCCCCTTCTTCGTTTTTGTTTTAAGGCGGTCTTCATTGTTATTAATATTATCATTATCATTGTGTGTTTATGTTTGTTTTGTTCATTATGTTTATTGTTATTATTGTTGTTATGTTTGCCATGCTTATCTTACTATGTTTGATTGTTATTGTTATTCTTATTATTATCATCATCATGTTTACTATCATTTTGTTCATAATTACTATTATGTTTGTTATTATTATAATGTTTATTATATGGCTCAATTCATTCCACCTCAGGCGTATACTGGGCATCTCCTGGCAAGACAGGGTGACCAACACACAAGTCCTGTCTCGCGCTGGCCTCCCTTCCATGTATACCCTGCTGAGACGGCGTTGGTCGCGTTGGCTGGGCCATATCACTATTCATATCATTATATTATTATTATTATTGTGTTTTTATGTTTAAGTTTTTGTTTCTTCTTTCTTATTAT
>JADBJO010014849.1:37500-40000 GCA_016801955.1 Conus betulinus
TCATGAAAGATCTACCGGCGGTTGGGCGAACGACCGGGCAGTCATTCACCTCAACGCCTTTGTCCATCAGTCACAGGGAGACAGGGCGCAACCAGTCCATTCTTTGACAATGTCTACTCGTGCAGGACATTCGTTCACAACTCGCTTTCTGGCCTGACCAGCGTTGAAGTACCGAGCACCGCGTTCCTTGCCACACATTGAAACTTCACAAGTTGCAGGCGTGCCACTACAAAAAAATGGTCATTTTCGCTGCCAGTCTGGACATGACGCTGTTCACGTGGTGTCTGTCGCCTTAGCGTTGGATAATCCCTCTGCCGTTCCTCGTCTCGGTCGGGTTATACGGCCGTTTACCGTTATCACTGGATGTGCGCGTTGAGCCCCAATGCAACTCATGAACTGTTTTTGTGATAGAGCGTGGACCGCTGATAGCCTTTGTACAGTAATAAAACAGATTTTTGACCACAAATCTTCTGTAAACAATGTAAAATGACTTTGGGGATGCTAAGATTTTAAACCAAAAAAAAGATACAGCAAAAAATAAAAACCTACAACGTTTCGTTGGTTGTGTCTTTTCTCTCTCAATCTCTTTCCTACACACACGCACATTGTACAGTAAATAATATGCAGAAATTCTTTGTCTCTTACACATCGCCCACCTGTACAAACGCCCTGGCACAAAGACCTGTCCATTTGCAAGCTACACTGCAGCTGGGTGAGCACCAACTCACTTGCTCTGTCGCCGCCGAAGTAATGGCAAAGCGGCAGGTCTCAAAGTGTGAACCACGTGTATCACGTGCTGAGTGTCGTCATTGTGTGTCCATGACTAGATTGTTGTGTGGTCCCACTCCGGGACACGCGTTTTCTATTGCTTTCACTTGCACATGGAAGGGCACGAACAGGCACAAAGACGACAACACATAGGCACTACACGCAGAGGCCAGAGAGAGAGAGACAGAGAAAGCAGCAGCAGATAATATGAGATTTGTTCTCTTGTCTCTCTCTCTCTCTCTCTCTCTCGTAACAAATGTCTCATATGACCTGATTTCAGGTCGGAGGACGTAAAAAGAAAACAACTGGAGAGTAATAAGGGAGCCCACAGAAAGTAAAAGCTTGATGGACTCGGGAAACGAGCACCCCCCCCCCCCCCCCCCCCCTCCCTCTCTCTCTCTCTCTACTGGGGTGGAAAGCGTGAAAAAAGAACAACAACAATAAAACAACAACAACAAAATCAAGAAAGCAGGAAAGAAGAAGAATAATGAAAACAAATTCAACCAGGGGAAGGGGTGAAAATGGAAATCAACGGCTTAGGACACGATGTCTCCCAAGCAGTAGTTCACGAGATAAGGGAGTGGCGCACCAGTTTCATTGTACTTGGTAAGAAAACTCTGACCGCATGAGAATCTTCGTGTTGTCCCTCCCCCCCCCCCCCCTCCCCCCCCCCCCCGCCCCCCCCCACCCCCCCCCCCCCCCCCCATAGCTCTACACTGCGAACAACAATAAACCTGAAATTTATGCCGCCCCCCGTGAGCCTTTCCCCCCCCCCCCCCCCCCCCCCCCTCTTCCCCTGCTTCCGAAAGGACCATCCAAAAGCGTGTTTTTTTGGGGTTTTTTTACACACTCCTTTTCCCCTCTTCTTCGGTGTATGTCCGGCACCTTTGCTTGCTGCTGCAGTGTGTATGTCCGGCACCTTTTCTGGCTGTTGTGATGCCCCTTTCTCCACCCCACCCCTCCTCTTCCACCCCACCCCCACCCCCCTACTCCCCCCCCCCCCCCCCCCTCACATACGTCCTCCAAAAACTGATGGCGTGAAAAGCTGGGAGGCATTGTGTGTGTGTGTGTGTGTGTTTGTGTGTGTGTGATATTGCCTGTGTATACGTGTATGTGTGCTTCTCTATGTCATTAAGCACAATTCAGACCAGAGCGTGTGAGTAAAAAAAAAAAATGATACTTTGAATGGCTGATTTGTAAACTCATCGGGTTTGTATGCAATTGTGTAGTTTCCTTGTGTGTGTGTGTGTATGTGTGTGTGTGTGTGTGTGTGTGTGTGTGTGTATGTGTGTGTGCGTGCGCGCGTGTGTGCGTGTGTGTGTGTGTGTGTGTGTGTGTGTGTGTGGTCGTGTTTGAGTGCGTACGCGTTTAAACTTATAATTTGGCAAGCTGTGTGCGAGTGCTCAGAAACATTGCACGCATAGTATGTGTGTATACTGCGATCCTTGCATATACATGGATTCAGGTGTGTGTTCACATGTTAGGTTGAAGTGTGTGTGTGTGTGTGTGGTGTGTGTGTTGTGTGTGTGTGGGTGTGTGTGTGTGTGTACGCATGCATGCGTGAGTGTGCGTGCGTGCATGTGTGTGTGTGCGTGCATGCATGTGTGTGTACGTGCATGTGTGCGTGCATGTGCGCGTGCACGCATGTGAGAGAGAGTCTCTGCGTGCGTTTTTTGTGCGATGCGCGTGCACGCCTATGCACGTGCATTGAAATCCCGGCACATTTGTGTGG
>JADBJO010014849.1:45000-46010 GCA_016801955.1 Conus betulinus
TACACCCTCCGTTGCTGCTTCACGGCAGACACACGGCGCGCGCGGCCGCAGCGCGCCGGCGTCGCACACACACAGACACACACACACCACACCACCACCACACCCACCACCACACACACACCACACACACTCATACATGCCCGTAGCACACTCACCCCGTCCTCTCCCCCCCCCCCCCCCAATATACACATACACCACACGCACACACAACACACACCACACACACACAAACACACACACACACACACACACACCCTTGACGGTCACAACACCCGTGGACATTCTTGACGCATTTTTCCCTCTCACCCCTCTCCTCTCTCTCTCCTGTCCACACGGCCTCACTGCCACGATGGGCCTTGTACGCCTGCGCACACCGTTTGCCTCTGGAAGTGATAGAAGGCTCCGTGGTGCCAGAGAACTTCGACATCGACAAACATATCCATCTCACTCCGTCCTGAGCGTCGACGGTGTGAGCCCCGAGGTTTGCTCGCCAAACCCTGTCGACAATGCCTGCTGCTTCCTCCATTGCTGATGCCTGGACCACCCAAACCCCAATGTCGTCCGTGACGGCTTGTGCGCGTTACTGTGTGATCTGTTATCGTCATGGAAGCCTCTTTGATTCTGCTGGAACGAAAGATGTGTATCTAAGGTGGAAGAAGACGATGAGAAGATGAAGATGAGAAGATGAAGATAGACAAGATGGAAAGATGACAAGAGGAAGCTTCTTTCTTCCGGCCGTTTTCCTCTTCTAAGCCCGTGGCCGAGTGTCCTGGACGACAAGCGACACTTTGTTCATCCGTGACGACGTGTGCCCGAGTTTGGGTGGGACTGTTAACAATCGTGTAAGAGTCTGCGGGTGCCAAGGGTGTGGAACAAGGGGAAGGATGAGATGGACGAATGAGAAGTGAGAAGATAGAAGATGAGAAGATGAAGATTTTCTTGCCTGTATGTGTGTGTTTCGGCCTGTAGCGAGGCGTTAGGTAGGGACGATCAGCTTGGAATCATGGCTC
>JADBJO010014850.1:0-35000 GCA_016801955.1 Conus betulinus
GGGGGGGGGCAGGTAGTGGCTTGAAGTCTCCAGCACGTGCCGTTCCCTGCTCTTTCTCACCATGATGTCAGCTCCTACGTTGTCTCACGCTCGGGCTGTTTTCACGTGTCGGAAGAGATTCAGGCGGCTGCTGTGTATTTCATTACTAATAAGTTTATTTCACGTATTCATGATGGAACGGCGTGCCTGCGCGCGTATGTTCACGAAAAGGTTACCTTAGCAGCAGACTGTTCGTGTACAGGTCACTTAATATTCGAATAGTTGTGCCCTTATAAATCGTCACGTTTAACGATCACGTAAGGCGTATGCAGAATTTTTTTTTCAGTAGGCTTGAGTAGTTGTGTCTTAATGTCTTTCTCTCAATGCCTCTAGTAGCAAAGACTTGATGGTTTTAGTAGCAGTGTGTTAATGTCTCTAGTAGCAGTGTCTTACTGTCTTTAGCAGCAGTGTCTTAATGGTTTTAGTAGCAGTGTGTCTTAATGGTTTTAGCAGCAGTGTCTTAATGGTTTTAGCAGCAGTGTCTTAATGTCTTAAATAGCAGTTTCCTAATGGTGGTAGTAGCAGTGTCTTCATGGCTTTAGTAGCGGTGTCTTAATGGCTCTAATAACAGTGTCTTAATAGCTTTAGTAGTAGTGTCTTTGACGATTCGCACAGCAGTGTCGTAACAGCCTGCATAGCCGTGTCTTCATAGCCTGTATCATAGTTTCCTAATGGCCCGTGTACCAGTGTCCGTACAGCAGCGTCTTAATGATTTGTTTAGTAGAATTTCAAAGGTTTGAGAAGCGGTGTCTAAATGACTCATGCATTAGCGTTTTACTAGACAGTCTTAACGGCCTTTACGACAGTGTATCTTAGGCTGTATCTTAACAGCACTGTCTTCACAGCCCGTATAACAATCTGTCATTGGGCATATAGCAGAGCCTTCACCCATATCGCAGTATTTTTATCAGCTTGCACGGCAGTATCCTAACAGCCCGTACAGCAGTCATTTGACGGCCTGTGTGACAGTGCCTTAACGGCCCATATAACAGTGTCCTAAGGGCCCATATAACTGCTTTAACGGCTCGTGTAAAAGTGCCTTAAGGGCCCAAATAACAGTGCCGCAACGGCCCGTATAACAGTGTCCTAAGGGCCACTATAACAGTGCCTTAACGGCCCGTATAACAGTCTCTTAAGGGCCAGTATAACAGTGTCTTAAGGGCCCATATGATTGTACCTTAACGGCCCATATAACAGTATCTTGAGGGCCCATTTAACAGTGTCATAACGGCCTATATGACAGTGCCTTAACGGCCTATAACAGACTCTTCATGGCCCACACAACAGTGTTTTAACAGCCCAAATAACAGTGCCTAAACGGTCCATATAACAGCGTTTTAACGGCCATATAACAGTGTTTTAACGACCCATATAACGATGCCTTAACAGCCCATATAACTGTGTTATAACGGCCCATATAACAGGGTCTTAACGGCCCGTATTTCAGTGTCTTAACAGCAGATATGATAGTGCCATAACGGCCTATGTAACAGTGTTTTAACGGCTCATACAAGAATGTTTTAACTGCCCACACAACAATGCCTCAACGGCCCATGTAACAGTGCAACAGCGGCCTGTATAATAGTGTTCTAACAGCTCCCCCCCCCGTTTGATAGTGTCTTAACAGCCCACATAACAATGCCTTAACGGTCCATTTAACAATGTCTTAACAGCCCACATCACCGTGTCTTAACGGCCCATATAACAGTGTCTTAACGACCCATTAACAGTCTCTGGGTCCTAAGACTACAACTTTGGATTCTCTCTTGAGGGCACATAAGACCGTATGGCGAAAGCTTGGCTGTGTCTGGAGTGGCACTGTCTTCATCTGTCCGTGGGCAGGGGTGGGTGGGTCTGTGGGGTGTGCTCGGCAGCTGGAGGGTGGTGTTTTTCGCCGGTGGGCTCTGCACGGTCTGGTACGGGCTGGTACACCCATGGGGATGCTACTTTAGGCTGTTACGAGTTGCATCCTGTAGCCTGATTCCTCCCCAGCACCTTCGGGTGTTTTTTCTTTTCTTCTGTCTTAACAGCTTATGTAGCAGTTCTTAACAGCTTATATAACAGTGTCTTACGGCCCGTATAATAGTATTTAACAGCCCTCATAACCCGTGTCTTAACGGCCCATATAGCAGTGTCTTAACAGCCCATATAACAGTGTCGTAACGGCCCATAGAGCAGTGTCTTAACAGCCCATATAACAGTGTCATAACGGCCCATATAACAGTGTCGTAACGGCCCACATAACAGTGTCGTAACGGCCCACATAACAGTGTCGTAACGGCCCATATAACAGTGTCGTAACGGCTTATATAACAGTGTTTTAACAGCCCATATAACAGTATCGTAACGGCCATATAACTGTGTTTTTAAACGCACACAAAAACAGTGTCTTGATGGCCCATGTAAAACAGTGTCTTAACGGCCCATATAACTGTGTTTTAACCACCCATATAACAGTGTCTTCACGGCCCATGTAACAGTGTCTTAACAGCCCACATAACAGTGTCCTAACGGCCATATAACAGTGTCTTAACGGCCATATAACAGTGTCTTAACGGTCCATATAACAGTGTCTTAACGGCCATATAACAGTGTCTTAACAGTCCATATCATAGTGTTTTTACAGCCCACATAACAGTGTCTTGGCGGCTCCCTGCTCTCTCTCTCTCTCTCTCTCTCTCTCTCTCTCTCTCTCTCTCTCTAAACTAATGCAAACCAAAGCTGGTTCGAGAAATCGAATAATAATAGATCTTGTCAAATGTGTAGAGAAAGAGACAGTGCTGAGAATGAAATACATTTTGTGTTTGATTGATTGTCCCGCATACACCAATATCCGCAGAGGTTGTAACATCCTCAGTGAATCAGTTGCTGAAAGAAGAGATTTGATAGCGATTTGATCAAGTGGAAACGAGAACACTACAATAGCACACATACAAATGTACATGCATTTTTTTTTTTTACACGGGCACACTTGCCAAATAAATTCTAATAACTGGCATTAATCTCCCTAGTATTTTGGTATAAGGTGACCATTTTGTTAAGTACGTTGCATAATTCATCTCCATTAAGGACATATATTTCTCCATCTTATGTCTATAGTCCAGCTCCTTCAAAAATATGTTTATGTTAGGTTTTGTTTTGTTAATTCTACATTTATACAAGAAATATTTTCCCATTAAAATTATCAGGTCTAGCATATCGTCGGTTTTTGTTTTCATCCGTACCAAATAATATAATCTCCACGTTAAGGGATAATCTTACACAGTGTGAACAGTTAACTTGCAGAACCCTTTCCAGGTCTTTCCAGAAAATACGGGTAAACTCACATTCCCACAGATAGTGGTTAATTGAGTCTTTCTCTCTAATGCAGAAATTATTACATTTGTCGCTATCAATAATTTGCATACTTTTCAGCACACTGTTTGTTACCAGAATTCTGTGGCATATCTTAATTTGGAACCATTTCAGTTTTGTTTCTTTAATTTTCTTAATCCTTTTCAGTACCTCTACCCAATCAATTGGTATATTAAGACATTGTTCCCACTTGATAAATGCACTAATGTTAAGAACCTCATTGGCTTCCACCATAATATCGTAATAAGCACGTGATCCTTTATTAATACTACAAATTTTTTGAAGTGCTAAAGTTTTATCATTACCAATGTTACTATCTAATTTCAATCTTCGTTTCTTTGTATAAGCTTTGATCGAATGCACGCAACTTAAATGAGTTAAAAAATTGATATGAAGCCCATTTTCTCCGACAGTTCATGGCAACTTAGAAAGTTACCATCCTCATCAAGTAAATGTTTAACTAGAAATATATTGTTCTGCATCCATTTTTCTTAAAAAGAACGTTTTTTTCTCCTACTTTGAACTTTTCATTACAAAAAAAATAGGTTCAGCGGCTAAATCTGTACTCTCAGTTAATTCTACCTGTTTGCAGAATCTTTGATACGACTGAAAGACGCCTTTCCAAAATCTTTTAACATTACTTTCAACAAATCTGTCAGGGCCATATGCGTCAATGATACCTATTTCGGGACATAATGAATGTAATATTATTTTCCACTTGTGGTCGTGCATGTACACCTTCCGTATCCAGGCGATTTTTAAGGAGCTGATATATATATTTTCAGGTCGGGTATACCTATCCCTCCTTTATGTATATTATGTATTGAGTATTTTCTTTTAATTTTATTTTTTTTGTTATTCCAAACAAATTTGAAACACATTTTCTGTAATGAAGCGATCTGGGAATCAGGAGGATTCGGTAAGAGGATCCATAAGTACACCAGTTTTGATAGCACTAAAGATTTGAGCACAGCTACTCTACCTAATGGTGTTATTATTCTTTTTGACCATATTTTGAACAGGTTTTGGACTTCTGCGAATTTGTATTATTTCATATTAATTTCCGTCATATCTGATAAACTATTCGTAAACCACAGTCCTAGAATTTTGAACTGTGAGGGGTTCCATTCCATTTTATAGTAGGGTAAATATGTTTTCGTGGAAATTTTTTTTCTCTGTACCTAACCAAACATTAAACGTTTTTTTTCATAGTTCAATTTGAGTCCAGATATTTGCTGAAATTATAAGGTTTCTAAAATTTTTTTTCATATGATTTCTTATCTCCTTCTAACGTAAAGGTAGTGTGTCGTCTGCAAACTGATTTATTTTGAATTCTGTGTTTTTTCTATCTTTATGCCTTTGATATCGGGGTCTTGCCTTATCTTGGTCGCTAGTATTTCTACGCACAAAACAAATAATATGGGGGATATAGGGTCCCCTTGACGGCAACCTCTTCCAAGTATGAAACCTGAAGACACTTTCCCATTCACTATCACGTAAGACTTTATTTTATTGTAAAAAGATGCTATCCATCGTTGAATACCTTTTCCGAATCCGAATACAGCCAGAATTTTACTCATGTATGACCAGTTAATTGAATCGAATGCTTTTTCGAAGTCGACAGAAATTAATAACCCTCGTAAGCGATTCACTTCTAAATAATGTATTAAATCGTATATTGTTCGTAAACTATCTCCTATGTATCTTCCTGGAACGAAGCCCGTCTGGTCCCGTTTCGTTTATGCTTTGGTAGAACATTTTTTTTTATTCTGTTTGCAATACAAGCTGAAGCAATTTTGTACGTTTACATTTAAAAGTGAGATAGGTCTCCAGTTCTTCAAGTATTCTCGCGGTTTCTCTCCTTTCGGAAGACCAATTATTATTATTCCTTTTTTGTGTTACAGACATTCCTCCATTACTGTATCCCTCATTAGAGAGAACGGACAACAAAATCTCCTAATTGTCTCCAGAAAAATTTAAAGAAATTTACCGTCATGCCGTCTGTTCCAGGACTCTTATCATTTTCCATCTTTTTTAGGACTTTGGTAGCTTCTTCTAACGTGATTAATCCCTCCAATTGTTCAGATTCTAACTGACTTAGTTTTGGTAGGTTATCTACATATTTTCCAATTTCAATATCGAATATTTCCTTTTCTGCGTATAAATTTTCATAATAGGTCTTGGTCTTTTAACATATCATCCGTTTCTGTCAAAGTTGTTCCTTGGTCCGTGACTAGTTTAAGCATTCTTTTGCTTACGAAGTTCCTTTTCTCAAGTGAACAGAAATATTTGCTTATTTTTTTTTTTCCCCGTAAGATGCCCATTTAGCTCTGGATCGTATTATTATTCCGTCAATTTTCGATTTCCTTAACTCACTGAGCTGCCCCTTTTTTTTTTTTATTTTTTAAGATCTCCAGGTCTCTTTCTGTTAAACAATTTTTACTTTCCAGGTCTTGTATTTCCTTTTCATTTTTTTTTTTTTTTTTTCATTACTTTTTTCTTTTTTTTGCGAATGCTGAATGTAATTGTTTCTGCTCTTATTTCCATGATTAGTGTTTCTAAAAAATAATTGGTCTGAAATCGAGAACTGAATTTGATCATGCGGGATTTTACTGACAGAGTTTTTATTATAAGGCAGCAATGCATATTGTTCCTTGATTCTTTCAATCGTTTCATTCACCAGATTTACATACTGCTTATCTCTTAAAAGGGAAGAATTAAATTTCCAGAACCCTTTACACCTCTCTTCTTTTTTAAAAAACAATATTTATGTATATCAAAGAGTGATCTGTTCTATATCCGAACGAAATATCAGCATCTTCTATGTAAGTGATTAACGTATCGGACAGTAAAAAGAAATCTAGCCTACTTTGTTGAAATGGTTTTGGTCTTCTCCAGGTATATCGCCTCGTTTCTTGGTTCAACTCTCTCCATATATCGACTAGCTCTAATCTTGACATAATTTCCTTAACTTCTTCCTGTGCGCAGGCGTTTGTTTATATGTTTATAATTGTGATAATCTATGTTGGGATTAAGAACCAAATCCAATCCCCTGCCATTATTATGTTGGGGACATTTTAAATCTTCTATTTTTAATCTTATATTTTCAAAGAAGGACGGTTCATCATTATTTGGTCCATAGACATTCGCTAATACTAAGTCTTTTCCCATTGTATTGATAGTTACTATTATATAATTACCATGTGCATCTTTGATAGTTTTCTTTATTTTGAATTCAAAGTTATTATTGAATAGTATTGCAACTCCTCTTGATCGAGAATTGTTGGAAGCAAATACACATTCATAACCCCATTCAGTTCTTATCTGGCGCTCTAATTTACTTGTAAAATGAGTATCTTGTAGAAAATAAATAGAGTGCTGTTTTTGTCTTAAAAAATGGAATACATCCTTTCTTTTTGAGTACCCTCCAAGACCTTGGCAATTCAAAGATGATATTGTTATAGAATCCATTGCGCCTTGACTGTCTTTACTTTTCTACGCTTCGTCTCTTCACTCATCAGGGTGTGTCTTTTGCTTTCAGTCGTGCCACATACATCTAACCAATAAATAATTGGGGAAAAAAGCAAGAGCATGTACAAATACAATTTCAGTTGTGCCACTTACATCTATCCAATGAACAATCAAGAAAAACAACACGAACATTAACAAATATATAGAAGTAAACAACTGCATATTGCAGTAAATCTACGATACTATGTAGCAAAGAATTTAATTCCAATTTAAATCAAAAATTGCTTGACCAACGCAGGCAAGCAGAAGGCGCAGAAAGAAGAAGAAGAAGAAGAAGAAGAAGAAGAAGAAGAAGAAGAAGAAGAAAAGCGTGATACTCAACATGTAAAGGCAATAGGGTATCATAAAGAATGAACAAACCTGACCTGATGAAAAAAACACACACACACACACACACACACACACACACACACACACACACACACACACACACACACACAGGCACTTCCGCCCGTGCTCCCGCAATCACCCGCGCAGCGCACGCGCGCGCGCGCGCACCCGCGCGCGCACGCGCACGCACGCGCGCGCGCACACGCGCGCCCGCCCGAAACAGAACACGGGCGTTTGGATGTCGATGGGGTGTGGAACAGCGCCACGCGGACTCGCGTTTACATGGAGTTCAATGTAATGTTAACGTAATGTTAATACTGCTCAGCTGATACGCCTTAAAAAGGTCCGATACAACTTCTTGTTTTTCACGCACGGAGTGTGATGTAAGGGGGGGGGGGGGGGGGGGGGGGGGGGGACCATGCACCGCACGTGCCCCCCCCCCCCCCCCCCCCCCTCACTTTTTTTTTTTTTTTTTTTTTAAATGAAGAACGCTGAAAAAAAAAACCACACACAAACTGGCCAATGGATCGGTGATCAAAGAGGAATGGAGGGGGGGGGGGGGGGGGGGGGGGGGGGGGGGGGGGTTAGATATGCATGAAGGGGCAGGGAAACCGAGAAGCTTAAAAAAAAAAAAAAAAAAAAAAAAAAAAAAAAAAAAAAAAAAAAAAGTGGGGTCAAAAAATGAACTCACCGGTGCCTAAGGCTATCCATGTTTTCAAAGAATTCAATGTTGTTCCTTTCAATGTCAACACATGAAAATCGCCATCGTTATCACCTCTAATATTCACTTTACATAGTGATACAACAGAATAAGACAGGCAGAAATTTAAAAAAATCACCATGACCCATTATAAGTTTAAAGATAACAATTAGAAACACAAACAAAATCACTTCATCAACGAAGGCGATCCACTTTCCCGATCCACACTATCTTTCACAGTGCATATAAACGTCGCCCATCGACTTCGCCCGTCAAAACTGGACATGTAGGCTACTGAATGCATGTCATATAACACAACACAAAAGACACTCATGACATTAGTCAATACATGTTCATACAATGGCAATGCATCATCTATCTGTTGGCAATAAAGAAAAAAAGAAATAATAAAGCCTCCACTGGATTAATTAACTTATTATTTAGAAAAGGAGAGGGACAGACGGGGAGAGAGAGGGAGGAGAAAAAGCATCTGTGTATGTGTGTGTGTGCGCGCGCGCGCGCGCGCGCGCGCGACCCCCGCGCGCGCCCGCGCGCACCGCGCACGCGCGCGTGCGCGAACGGGCGCGCGCGCACACACATGTGTTGTGACCCCACTCTCTCTCTTTTCCTCAACCTATCACCATCCTCAAGCAATATCACATTTCAATCTCTGTAGTCAATATCATCTTATCAAAACAATATTCCACACCGTCCGTCTTTTTAACATCTTCTATCACATTGTTCGCCATGTCATTTATCAGTCTCATTCGCCAGTTCCATCCATCAACAATGTGCACCGGCCCCCCCCCACCAGCATCACTCTTCCTACATACCTCATCAAATTCATCCTTCAGTGCCTCCTGTCAACCTTACTATATCCCAGCAAGTCACCCATTGACACCATGGGAACAGAGCTGTCTGTCTCACCCATCATGATTTTGCATAGGTACTATATGTATACAAATATCACTCAACAACAATATCCATTAACTTGTTTCTAACCATCGACCATCTGCATCACTTATTGTTATATTCCAATAAGTACCTGAATTGCCTCCAGCAACTCTGGTATCACGTCTATCTTTCTATTCATTTATCTACATCTCCAGTAACCATTACTCTCTATATTATCATCCATTTTCATCAGCAATTAATATTCAGCAACATTAGAAAGACAGCGGGGGTTGTTAGTTCCTGTAGATACAACACAACGAATGGACTTATACACTAGGTACACCAAAGGAAGCGCATGGACCACTAGAAGAAAAGAAGAGGAAAGCAGCCGTGAGTTGGGTGCGGGAGAACTGGGAAAGAGGAAAAGGATAAAGGTGAGTACGGGGAATAGTATTCTGTTCGGTTTCCTTATATGTTTCCTAAATATGTCAAATGCGCGCGCGCGATGCGCACACACGCGCACGTGCCCTGAATGCGTCGTGTCGCGCGCGGTGCATAGGGTGCCCGCATGCGCTCTCGCTTGTTCAATGAATGTGTCCGCATGTATGTGCAAACATACGCGCGCCCGCGCGCCCCCGCGCACGCGCGCGCGCGTGTGGAAGAGAGGGGCAGAGAGAGAGAGAGAAGAACACTGTGTGTGTGTGCGCCTGTATGCGGGGGGGGGGGGGGGGGGGGGGGGGGGGGGGGGGGGGAAGGGAGAGAGAGAGATTACAATATCTTATGACCAACTATTTTATCCTTTCGGGGGATCTGTACTGGTATATACCCAATAAAAAGAAGCCTCCATTATTCATCCCTACCTCCAATCATCATCAACATTAAATATTTTCTGTTTCCTTCGCCCGCCAGTCAGCTTGTTCAATTACTATAAATTATCCACATTATCAATCCCCTGTCCACATTACCCGTCCACATTATCATTCGTCTGTCCGCATCTACTATCCACATTAGCCATCATCTGTCCACCTCAAACATCCACATTATCAATCATCTGTCCACATCAACTAACCATAATTATTATCAATCATCTGCCCACATCAACTATCCACATTATACCTCATCTATCCACATCACCTATCCACATTATCAATCATCTATCCACATCACTATCTACATTACCAATCATCTGTCCACCTCAACTCTCCACATTATTAATCATCTATCCACATCAACTATCTACATTACCAATCATCTGTCCACATCAATTATCCACATTATACCTCATATATCCACATCAACTTTCCACATTATCAATCATCTATCCACATCAACTCTCCACATTGTCAATCATCTGTCTACATCCACTATCCACATTATACCTCATATATCCACATCAGTTATCCCCATTATCAATCATCTATCCACATCAGTTATCCCCATTATCAATCATCTGTCCACATCAGTTATCCCCCATTATCAATCATCTATCCACATCAACTCTCCACATTATCAATCATCTATCCACATCAACTCTCCACATTATCAATCATCTGTCCACATTAACTCTCCACATTATCAATCATCTTGTCCACATCAACTTTCCACATTATCAATCATCTTGTTCACATCAACTTTCCACATTGTCAATCATCTGTCCACATCAGCTATCCACATTATACCTCATATATCCACATCAGTTATCCCCATTATCAATCATCTATCCACATCAGTTATCCCCATTATCAATCATCTATCCACATCAACTCTCCACATTATCAATCATCTATCCACATCAACTCTCCACATTATCAATCATCTGTCCACATTAACTCTCCACATTATCAATCATCTTGTCCACATCAACTTTCCACATTATCAATCATCTTGTTCACATCAACTTTCCACATTGTCAAACATCTGTCCACATCAGCTATCCACATTATTGATCGTCTGTCCACATGAACTATCCACATTATCAGTCATCTGTCCACATCAGCTATCCACGTTATCAATCATCTACCCGCATCAACTTTCCACATTTTCCATCGTCTGTCCACATCAACTATCCACACTATCACTCATCTGTCCACATCAGCTATCCACATTAACAATCATCTATTCCTCCTCCTGTCACTACTATCATTATCCCCCCCCGACAACTGCTGCTGCTTATACTGCTGTCTACCTCACGCTTCAACATTATTTGTCGGCGTCGTATATCCTCAAACACAACTGGCGGCAGACCACTCAACATTATCTGTCAGCATAGTCTATTCACAAATATCACCCTACAACATTGTCAATAGGTATCATCAAAAAAAAAAAAAAAAAAAAAAAAAAAAAAAAAAACCTACATCCAACAGCATTGTCATCATTGCCTTTCATCAATACATTTCATCCACATCTCCCATTAGATTATACTTTGTCGGCATCCTCCAAACAAACACATAAACAAAGGGAATGTGTGTGCGCGCGTGTGTGTGTGTGTGTGTGTGTGTGTGGGGGGGGGGGGGGGGGGGGGGGGGGGGGGGGGATCATTGTCCTCAATCCATTCAACCCCGTAAATACATAGTTAAATGGGCACGGCAGAGGAGCTCTATACAGCCGCGCGGGGGGGGGGGGGGGGGGGGGGGGGGGGGGGGGGGGGGGGGGGGGGGGGGGGGGGAAGGGGAAGCTGGTGGCGGAAGCCGGAGGATGGGAGCTGGGACAGGAAAAGACTGCCTGAAGCAGGGGAAGCAGAATGAAAATATCCTGTTGGATTAATCATCTTTTAGTTTGAAAGAATGTGTGTGTGTGTGTGTGTGCGCGTGTGCACCCGCGCGCACTAACACGCGCATGTGTAATTTCCAATAACATTTTTCTTTAGGTAAAGGTGCTAGCGACACATCCAACAACCCTTCGAAGGTAGTTGAAAAGTATGCTACGTTACGGGGAGAAGAGGTTTAAAAAAAAAAAAAGGAAGACTGAACACGCACAGTCACTCATGACCAGTTGTGAGTAAGCACCATCATCACATGAAAAAAACCAATACTCACAACAGAAACACGATCATATCCAAAAGCACATCATTTGGATATTATTCCACACACACACACACACACACACACACACACACACACAACCGTATGGAAATAAACTCGCGAAACCGTTACTGTGGGTCAAGACTAGGAAGGAAAGGGAAAGCGAGGGAGGGAAAACACACAGTCGTTGCGCCAAAATTGAACGGTACATAATCAACTTACTCGTTCAAGCCATTTCTCTCCTGAAAAGGCAGTCATGTCCATCTTGAGTCTATCTTCAGCGTCTTTCCATTTTTCAGTTTCGCTAATATTTTACCATTCGATGACCAGGCGGCCATCGTTGCAGAATGCGCACTAGCTGTTTTTAACAGTTTATAATTAGTTTGAGTCAAGTCCTCTCCCACTGTTATCCCGGTCTGTTTTAATTTCTCCGGGCCGTCAACACCTCTCTCCTCTTCCTCCGAGAGAAAAAAACGAAGGATGATGGGGCGTGGTCTCCCGCCTCCGTGGTCCTCCTCCCCGACCTGTGGGCTATCTCCACATCTGCTGCTGCAGTCACAGGGACGCCAAGTTTACCAGTGAACACATCCACACACTTCTTCACACAGTCCTCCACGGTCTCCTCCTGCGTTTCTCTGATGCCGTACACTCGCACATTCCACGAACGGCCATGTTGTTCACTTTCGTTGATTTCACTCTTAAGGGAGCTGGTCTCTTTGGAAATCTGTGCCAGCTGAGCTTTGAGGTCTGAGTTTTCTGTTCGAGTTTTGGTAAGTTCTGACGAAAGTTTGTCCTTTTCGTTTTGCAAGTCCATTACGGTGCTCTCTAGAACTTCTATTTTTTTGTGTCATTGTAGATCTGAGTCTCTCTATCTCTCCTCTCAGCTCGTCTCTCACCCGCACAACGTCTTCTTTCGTCGACAGTTTTTGTTAACGCCGCTTTGATTTCACACAGTGATTCTTGAATTGCCATTTCATCCACACTGCTGTCTACTTCTTGTCTCTGTTTTCTTGCTCATTGTTTTGCTGTCTTCACTCGGGCTGGTAATACTATCACTGGACGACGAAGATGGTTTTCGTTTTTCACCTCCCTTGCCTCCAAAGTACCTAGAAATAGTAGAAGTCATTTCGAAGAATCTTTGCCATTGCACATTTTGAACTCAAACAAACAAAAAAAAATGTGACTTTGTAACATTAATTGTTCATATCGGAAAAAGAATAGAAAGAAGAGCCCTACAGCGCCTCGCTCACCTCACCACCAACAACACACTTCAGTCCATTGTGCCACACAGGAGTTATAACACTACAAGTCACACAAATTCATTTTCCAGATGAAGAACAAATCAACTGTTCATCACACGAAGAACTCTCCTGGATTTTTTTTTTTTCACTTTTCTTTTCACTTAAACCACAAAATCACTGGTATAGAACGTGAAGGCACAATGTAGACTTGAATAAGTGTCGAAAGGCGGAGCGCGCGCAAGACACGTCCGACCCCGTCGGTGAGCGGAAGTCAAGTCTTAACACATGAAGCTATTTGGTATTAATGTGAAGCTCGTATGAAGTTGTGTGGCTTTGGTATGCAATCATGTGGCACTGATATGAGAACGTGTGGCATTGGTATGAAACTGTGTGGCACACAAGAAATGTTGTGGCGTTAGTATGAAACTACCTGTCATTGAATGAAATCCTGTAGCAAGGGTATGGGGTTGTGCGTTCTAAGTTTGGAGCGATCAGGCTTTTGGTAGAAGGTTGTGTGAGGCATTGTCATGATGCGAGCATATGTCACTGTACTGATTTGAAATGTGATGGCCATGATGTTCACTCACTCCACAGCGAGAGCTCGGCCTTCAACTGATGACGTCACGGGACAGCAGGAGGAGAACCAGGAGGAAACGGAAGAGGCAGTGCTGGAAGACCTGCTGCAAATTTTACAGCACAGATTTCAGAGTAAGTCACGATCTCAAGCGATCCCCTTTCTTCCCGCAGCCTCATTTCTGCATTTCTCCCTCCCCCTCCATCCCTCCCTCCCTCCCTCCCTCCCCCCCCCCCTCTCTCTCTCTCTCTCTCTCTCTCTCTCTCTCTCTTATCTCGCATGCTCGCTTTAATAGCGCATGCGCGCGTTTGTGTGCGTTTATGTGTGTTTAAGTGTGTGTGTGTGTGTGTGTGTGTGTGTGTGTGTGTGTGTGTGTGATGTGTGTGTGTGTGTGTGAGAGAGAGAGAGAGAGACAGAGAGAGAGAGAGAGAGAGAGAGAGAGAGAGAGAGAGAGAGAGACCATCTGTCCGTCCGTTTGTCTGTCTGTCTGTCTGTCTGTCTGTCTGTCTCTCTCTCTCTCTCTCTCTCTCTCTCTCTCTCTCTCTCTCTCTCTCTCTCTCTCTCTCTCTTTTTTCTCCAAATGATTCTTTTGAGCGTATTAAACCAAGCAGATGTGTGTGTGTGTATGTGTGTGTGTGTGTGTGTGTGTGTGTGTGTGTGTGTGTGTGTGTGTGTGTGTGTGTGTGTGCGTGTGTGTGCGTGCCTGCGTGCATGTGTGCGTGTGTTTTGTGTGTGGTGCGCGCGCGCGCACGTGTGTATGTATGTGTGCGTGTGTGTGTGTGTGTGTGTGTGTGTGTGTGTGTGTGTGTGTGTGTGTGTGCGTGCGTGTGTGTGTGTGTGTGTGTGTGTGTGTGTGTGTGTGTGTGTGTGTGTGTGTGTGTGTTCGCGCGCCCGCGCGTGTTTATATGTAAGCATGTGTGTGTGTGTGTGTGTGTGTGTGTGTGTGTGTGTGTGTGTGTGTGTTGTGTTGATTATTATTCCAACTGCAGTTTCATTTATTGATGGCGTTCCGCTTTGCTTTTCTAGATTACACTGGACCTAAAATCGACTGGAGAAGGAACATATGCCGTGCAAGCGTCAAGGGCAGTAAGTTGCGGAGCCAGTTTTTATTCATTCTTTCTTTACACCCATCCCCGCACCAGATCACGCCGAGCAGACCCCCACAGAAAGTGTCAGCAGCTGCAAAGCTTTAGTGTAGCCTTCGGGTCTGATCTTCTGAAGGACCATGATGGGTCTTGGAGTGGATTCAAGCACGCACGCATGGGTGATGAGTATGTAAAGCGACAAAGGTGGGTGCTGGCCCAATAGAAAAGAGATGAGACACTGTGTTATATAAGATGACAAAGGTGAGTTCTGGCCCAAAGAATGCAGATAAACACTGTGTAATGTAAGATGGCAAAGATGAATTTTGGCCCGAAGAATGCAATTAAAACACAGCGTAATGTGAAATGACAAACGTGAGTTCTGGCCCAAAGAATCCAGGTAAAATACCGTGTAATGTACGATGACGAAGGTGGTCCCTGGCCCAATAGAATACAGATGAAACAATGTGTGATGTAAGATGACGAAGGTGACTTCTGGCCGAATAGAATACAAACGAAACACTGTGTAATGTAAGACGGGAAAAATGGGTCCTGATCCGATAGAATACAGTTGGAACCAGACTTGAGAGAGAAACAGCCGATCGCCCCCATCCAGAAGCAGACACAGCACCACCGGCTACGACAACGACTGCCACTGCCAGCAGCAGGGTATAAAACACACATTTTTAACTGAGAGACAACTGAAGCAAGCCATGTAAGCATAATCCAATAAACTGTCCTATCTGTGACAATAGTAGACAGGTACCTACCTGGCTAATGAAGACATGACATGACAGTGATTAACTATGCAAATAATTGTAGACAGCATGCTAGGCCTTGGGGGGGGGGGAAAGCAGGAAATTGAAACAAGATCGCTTGTCACAACAATCACACACACACACACACACACAACACACACACACACACACACACACACACACACACACACCGCGCGCGCACCCACAACCCAAACAGGAGACGTATCAACTTAGAATAATAGTTTCTTTTTTTTTCTCAGGAATGTTAAATTCATCATTTTCCCTCTTTTTAGTTTCGAACCTTTTACTTCTTCTTTGTTTGTCTTTGTTGTGGGGTCTACATTCTGTTACTTCTGCACCACCCTGTCCTTTCGTATGCGTGTTATTTTTTTTCGCAAGGAAGTTTAAATGTGAAAATAATCACACAAATGATACGCCACTTCCTCCATAGCAAAGCAGTCTCGTCTTCTATGTTAATCACAAACACATTTTTTTTCACACCCGTGTGTGAGTTTTTACGTTGACTGCAATTATTGAGCAGAGTAATATCTGATATCCAGTTCAACTGCTGTTTAATTATAAGCCCAGCGTCTGTGAATGTGTGTGTGTGTGTTGTGTGTGTGTGTGTGTGTGTGTGTGTGTGTGTGTGTGTGTGTGTGTGTGTGTGTGTGTGTGTGTGTGTGTGTGTGTGTGTGTGTGTGTGTGTGTGTGTGTGTGTGTGATGACAGGTACTTTTCGTAAGTGTAACTTGTACTTGTTGGTCTATGAAATGCGAGACTAGCTCGGCAGGCTTTGAGCCCTTTCTTGACAAAAGAGAACGCCGTGTTTCAGTCGGACCCCTGTTTCAACGCCACCTGTCCACGGCAGTTTCCCTCCTCCCTCAAAGGCAGGCTGCAGCAGATGCTGTCCGCACGTTCCAATATTCCTGCACAATACCTCCACGCTCTGGCGTCAGCAGCCCGGTCCGTGACGTCACACAAGTACATTTTCGTCACAGGCGCGTCATCTAATCACTACAAGGAAATGCAGGCTCTTCTGGACAACGTGTTCAAGTACTTGTTTCCCCGCATGAAGGGCGAGGATTACGCATTCGTGGTCTACAACTTGGGTCTCACGCCACAAGAGAAGAAACTGGTGAGACAGTATGTCCAACCCCCTTTTGACGGTTTCAAAGATCAATGCAAATCGTGGATTAGTTTTTTGATATGAAAGAATATTCCAGTAACAAAAAGAGAAACATGGTAGGAGCAACAGCAGTCGTTTACAGAGCTCCTCTCTCTCTCTCCCTCTCTCTCTCTCTCTCTCTCTCTCTCTGTGTCGTTAATATGCCGGAGAATCGCCTTCCTAAGAAAGCTTACAACACTTTATGTGATTTGCATTATCGAGGCAAGAACAACTGGGTTTCATCAGTTTGCTCTACCTTAAATCGCTATGGCTTTGGGTATGTATGGGGAAAACCAGAACGTTTACAATGTCAAAGGTTTTCTCTTAGAATTTAGAAATCGGTTGATTGATTGTCATCTTCAAGAATGGTACACCCGAATGGATGTTAGTGATCGCTTTTCCTTCTATTTTTCCTTTAAGCAATTCAGATAAATACCGAATTATCTGTTTAGGGTTAGTAATTTGAACAATCGTAAAAATCTCATAAGATTCAGGTTAGGCGTATCTTGTTTAAATACTCACAAACTGCGGCATTCGAGTGTTTCCCCGAGAGGCACTCTGCTGTCCTTTTTGTCCAAGTCAGTTGGAATCTGAATACCACTTTCTTATTGTATGCCCTAAGTATAAGATGTTCGAGAGCATTTCATACCCCCTAAATATTATGCAAGAGCGTCGGCTTTCAAGATGTCACTATTACTTGCCAATGATAAATGGCTAAAGATGTTGCTGCTTTCATAACTAAAGCTTTTGAAATTAGATGCAAAAAAAAACGAATGGTACGTAAAGTTCATATATTTTATGCATAATTCGGGGTACTTGTTCCCCTTTAAAAGCAAAAGAGCTTGTATGTATGAGTGTGTGCGCGAGTGTGTGTGTGTGCCATGTATGTGTTTGTGTTTGTGTGTGTGTGTGTATGTGTGTGTGAGTGTGTGAGTGTGTGTGTGTGTGTGTGTGTGTGTGTGTGTGTGTGTGTGTGTGTGTGTGTGTGTGCGTGTGTGTGTGTGTGTGTGTGTGTGTGTGTGTGTGTATTGTGTGCGCCCGCGCGCGCGCGCGCGCGCGAATGTGTGTGTGGTATGTGTGTGTGGTGTGTGTGTGTGTGTGTGTGTGTGTGTGTGTGTGTGTGTGTGTGATTATGAATAGGTTTACAGGTTTTTTAGGCAATTACAAATGAATGTAACCTCTGTGAGATGTGTAAATGATATGCCCTAAGCTGTATATTGGTGCGTATTTTGATCAGTATGTATACACCCATGACTGAGGAAGAATGTGAAAGTATCTACTTGGCCAAGAAATTGCATGTATACCTTTTTTTTTTTTTTTTCCCCTCTTACATTTGCTTTTTTCCACAATGTTTTTTCCCCCCTCCCCGATGTCCCCATTGACACGGGCACGAGGCCTAGTTCAATTAAAATATTTGTCTTGTCTTGTCTTGTCTCTCTCTCTCTCTCTCTCTCTCTCTCTCTCTCCCTCTCTCTCTCTCTCTCTCTCTGTGTGTGTGTGTGTGTGTGTGTGTGTGTGTGTGTGTGTGTGTTGGTGTGTGTGTTTTACTTCCCTTGTTTGGCTGCCAGCGAGTCAAATCCTCACAGCTCTGCTAAAAATTTTGTCTGTCTGAACAAGAAAACTTCCAAATGCCTGTTGGTCTTTCACTAAAGTTAGAACATAATTATTTTGAACACCGTTCTGCGTAATATGACGTTATCATCTTTTAAAATTGATGGCAGAGAAAATCACACTAATGTGTCGGTCTTCCATTAAAAATGACCCCTCCACGTCCGTTCCTACCAACCCCGCCTTGTGTGTCACACAACAGCGACAAAAGTGACAACATCAATGGAGCTGCCTGTGCTGACATCTGTCAGTTTTCTGACCACCACCACCACCCTCAAATGCATCTTCGCCTGCATCAACTGCACCGTCTGGCAATGTGACACACATCAACATGGGCGCAGTGTGATATAGACTGAGTCAGTAACGATTTTTCCCAAGTTAGAATTTCAAAATGGCATTGATTTCAATAAACAAAGCATTGAGGAAGATTACGCTGAAGATCTTTCTGATGCAGTATTTGAAGACAACACCACCAGTAATTACAACACAGATTTCAACACAACACGAAATAAAGCCTTTATTGCAGATGCAAACCTGTCTATGATAAACAGTAGTTGTGATTGTAAGGATTCCTCTGATTTTAATAAGCCAACGACAGCCCATACAGACAATATTACAATAAGAGACATCATGACATGTTTGGAAGAAACAAGGAAGAGGATGACCGCTTGTGTGCCCTGAAAGAAGAATTGAGAGGCGGTGTGACACGTAACACCGAGGTGGAAAACCGAAATCTTGGGGGACCTTCGTGACTCCTGCACTGTCGTATCATTATTGTTAATAAACGTTTTGATAATCTGACCTATGTTCGATGTTGCTGACTGAATTCTCTGTTTTTCTGTGATCCGGATTCCTAGTCACGATGAACTTTTCCTGTTGGTATTGATTAGGGTTATTTCTCATTTTTGTTCATGCACAGGCTCTATCCCCTTCATCTCCAATCCTTGTGAAATAGGCTTAGCAAACCTTACCACAATAAACCATTCATTTATTCATTCTCTCTCCTCTCTCTCTCTCTCTCTCTCTCTCTCTCTCTCTCTCTCTCTCTCTCTCTCTCTCTCTTCCAGCTGGGTGGAAGTTGACGGAATAGAACGAATCAAATAGGCTGTCAAAGACAAAAAAAATTGTAAACTAAAAAAAAAAAAAGACAGGAGAAAAAGAAACGAATTTCTAGTAGTCTAACGTTTAGTTCATTTTTTTTCCCCATTTGAAATCTACTTCATCTTCGATTTGATAACATAAACGCTGCATTTAAGGTGAGAGAACAAACTGGAAATCTGTCCAAACAGTTTTTTTTTTACTATTAATATTTTTTGTCCTCATATCCCTGAGCAAAGGAACGTTATATGATTGGCAGTGGCAAACCTGTGCATTCTCCCTTTTTCAAGCTGCAGTTGACCACGCTGGCCTTTGCGAATGTTGCACACGTTCTGACCAGAAATCCCTCACTTTTGTGAGATACACACTATGCGGGAGATTTGATGCATTTTTCCTTTCATTTTCGAGGGCATGGATTTGTGTTCCTGGTAAATCTAATGTAGTACGTAGTTACGTATTAATGATAACAATGTTCACCGCCCTTTGAAAGCTGAAGCTTTAACTAGTTCATGCGAAAGCAAGAATAGTTGGTTCAGTGAACAGAAAACCATAACACTGACTTCATCTGAATAATAAAGAGACTTTAACATTAGAAAACATTTCAGACTTGAAATAAACAACAAACGAAATCGTCCAGTGCTTAAAGAGTGCTTCACCAAAATATAAAGCTCGCTAACCAGAAAAAAATATGCTTGAAGTTTTTGTTTAACCAAATGTCGCATTTTGGGATGTTGATAACTGTTGAAGGTCCATTTTGAAATGATACTGTCAAGCAGTTGCTTCTTGTTCATATTTCTTCAAATGTGGAGTTCTGGCCAACTTTAGCTTGAATCTCACTATCGACTGCTGCCCAGCAAAATGGTATGACTGCAGGGTAAATCCTGATCTTTCAGCAGACACCAGGGAAACACCACAGAGTAATCTGAAAACGAGGCAGCCCTTGTCAGCTGCAGTGATGGCCTTTCCATGCTTATGTTTCTTTATGCACTTATGTTTTGCATCAAACGGATGAGAGGAACACTCCTACACGTACATGGCATGACTGTAGTTTAGGACTGTGAGACTATAGTTTAGGACTGAGAGTGTAGATCAGGACTGAGACTGGTCGCATGATGGAACCTTTGAAACCCTGTGTTGCAGACAGAGATGAATTGTCGCTGTGCCGTGATAGATTATCCCTTCGATGGACTGCCGGACTTTGCTGGACAGCTGAAATGTTACACGTGGAAACCAATGATTGTGGCCGTAAGTACTTGTTGCTAGGCTCGGGATTTTGGTATCCTTACCCTAGACCTTGGCTGCTGCCGCATCAAGCAATGCGTCAGGTGGTCAAAGCACGCCAGTGTGTACTGTCCTTCGCCAGTATTATATAGTTTTTTGCTTGGGTTTCCAGCCATGTGGGAACACGAGGCAACACGGTGGTTGATCAACTTTTTTTTTTTTTTTTTTTTTGTGGCATCAGTTAACGGAACGGATCACTGGAGCACCTAAGGCGGTGATTTTTTTTTTTTTTTTTTTTTTTTCTCTAATGCCAAAATCCACCTCTTCATTTTTTGGTGCTTCACACTGTCCTCTTCATCTGCCAAAAAAACAAAAATCGAAAAAAAAAAACAAAAAAAACAATTTCCACTACTATATTTTTTTTTTTCCTCCAACCAGTCTCTTTCACTCCATGCATAGTCTGTATGTTCTTTACAAATGGACATTTTTTTTTTTTTCCGATTTTAGTGTTTTTACGTTTGATACAAAGTGTCTGGGTTTGTTTATGTTCTAATGTGTGGTGTACTGACACTCTCGCTCTGATAATGTGCTGCTTATACAAAGGAAACATAAGTTAAACAATAGACTTAATTATTTTCTCTTCTTTCACTTTTTCCAAGAGAGAGAGAGAGAGAGAGAGAGAGAGAGAGAGAGAGAGAGAGAGAGAGAGAGAGGGGAGGGAGGGGGGAGAGAGAGACGGACAGACAGAGGCGGCATCGTAGAAATGAATGCAAAATATGTTCCAAATCGTCTTACCAATTGGCTACACTCCGATACGGCCGGCCTTAGGGCGAGAAGAAAGGTTCCACAAGGGAGACGAGGGGAAGCCAACACGCACGACAAAAACTTAGGAGTTTTGCCGTTGTTGTTGCCCCCCCCCCCCTCCCTCCCTCCCCCCATCGCTCACCCCCCCCCCCCAAACATCCCTCCCCCCCCCCCCCCCCCCCCCCACCCCCAATCCAATCCCGTATGTGAGCACACCTGAAAGGATATCGTAGGTCCAAACTTTCCGTCCTTCCTCTCAATCTCTCTGCCGAAACCTTGAGCTCTACTCACGCCACACACCACGACCCCCTTAAAAAAAAAAAAAAAAAAAAAAAAAAAGGGGAAAAAAAGAGAGAGAGAGAGAGAGAGAGGGAGGGAGAGAGAGAGAGAGAGAGTTGAGTAATCGACGGACAGACCGTCAGACAGACAAAGAACAGATGAATAGGTAGGCAGAAACGGCATCACAGAGATGAAATTTAGAAGTCTGTTGCATGTCGTTTCACCAATTGGCTGTTCCCCGATGAAGCCAACCTTACGGCGAAAACGAAAGGTCCGCAAGGAAGACAAGAGGAAATCCAAGAAGCGAGACGACAGGCATATTAGTATTCCTTCACTCCCCCCCCCCCATCGAGTGCCCCACCCCCCCCCCCCCCCCCCCCTTAGATAACCTGACCTTCCCTCTCCTCTACTCCGCAACTCTCCTGCAGGAATCCTCTCCCTCCCCCCCTCTCCTGCCGCCCCCCCCCCCCCCCCCCCCCCTTTCATATTAAACGCCTGAACAATGTAATAGTCTTATCTTTCTCTCCTCCCCCCCCCCCCCCCCCCCCCCCCCCCCCCCTAGCATAATGAGACACACTCTCTTGCCCACCTAGGGCAGTTTTCCTTTTACACCCCTTCGGACATTATACTCTTTCTCAAAAATGAGTTGTAGAGGGATATCCGTGTTCGTCTTTTTGAAAATACTAATACACATTTTACACAATAATATGATAAAATTGATACATTGATAATTTGTCTTCGAAACAATCGATTTACTGATGCCAAATAATATATCTGTGTTTGATAATTTAATATGAGCATGTGTTTCTAAGTAAATTTTTTGCTCAATAAATCTCCAAAATTGTAGACGATCGGACACTCGCAGAAAAAGTGTTCAATGAAATCAGTTGTGTTAGGACAGTACGAGCATTTGTTTGAGTCTTTTACTTTCATTTTACTAAGCATGATATTAGTGGGATATATATTGTGTAGTATTTTCCAGTGGAGAACTCTAAGTCTTACCTCTTTTTGTAACGTCTGTGGCTCGACACCATGCGGATTTGTCTAAGTCAATACCAAACTTTCTGTTCCAGAAGGCATTCGCAGTAGGTGTTTGAATTTCCTTATGTTCCATAACTAGTTTCATTATTTGTTTGGGCTTTGCATTTAGCATACTGGCAAAGCAGGGGAGTGTCCCAGATCCTGCTTCACCTGACTGGATCCACTGGATCCACTGAGCTGGTATGGAGTTGATCACAGCATTGTACTGAAACAATGTAAGGGCTCTGTTCTGGCCAACCCTTTCCTGCATTTCTTCTAAAGATAGTAATCTATTTTCTCTTTTATGAATTATATCCTTAATTTTTCTCAACGTCATTCTTTACCCAGTTTTTGAAATATAATACGTGATTTTTATAACGAATTAAATTATTGTTAAAAAGCTGTTGACTGTGGAAATTGTTTTTGTCAATATCGTTAAGTTCTATTAGTATTTTGTGGTTTAAATAAACTGCTAACACATCTTTCCAGAATTCATTTCCAACTAAACTTAACTCTTTTAGGTCTTTAGCTCTGCAGTTTATACAAAAAGTATCTGTCTTTGCGAGGTGTTGTAAATGCCATCTAGGTATTAATGCCCAGTTTTCTTGTTCAGTGGCTTTAAAGAGTTTGCCCGCCCATTGTAAGTACAAACAGTTTTGAAAGTTACTCAGATTAATCATATTAAGTCCTCCTTCCTCCCACGCTTGCTTCCATTACTTTTCTTTTGACTTTTTCGAAAGCTTTTCTATTGTTAAATCTTTTCTTCCACAGGAATCTGTAAAGGGTTAAGTTAATTTTGTTTAATACATAGTCTGGGAGTCCTACAGATTGCATGACATAAAGAAACTGACTAAGTAAAAAAGTTTTTATTACAACAATCTTACCCTGTATACTGATATCCCGTTTACTCCATTCTCTGATCAGTTTTATTCATTTGATACATCCTATTACACCAATTATCTTCGATATTCCTAGCCATCCTATCACGTTGGAAATAAATGCCCAATATCTTTATTTTATCAACCGTGGTGAAAGGAAGTTCTGGTTCTCCTATCTGCTTTCCCATGGGTAGGACTTTCGTTTTCTGTATATTTAATTTTAAACCTGAGAAACTTTGGAATGTTGTAAAGATTTCTAAAGCTATGACCATGTCTCTTTTATCTCTAAGAAATAAGGTTGTATCATCCGCCATTTGTTTGATTTTTAAAGGATTAGTATCTGGCACAGTGGTTGGGACACTGATGCCAGATATGGAGCTATTTCTGACTTTAATCGCTAACAACTCCACTGCCAGAACAAAGGCTAATGGAGAAAAAGGACATCCTTGTCTAATTCCACAAGAAAGATTAAACGGTTCAGATATCCATCCCCCATGATTTATTGAACTAGCAGGGTTCTTTGTCAGTATGGCAACCCACTTTCTAAATTCAGTTCCGAAACCAAAAACTTTAAAAGCATGCAACAAAAAAATCTTTTGACACTGAATCAAAGGCTTTTTGAAAATCAACTGCCAGTAAGTACCCCGTTTTTTATTTGTTTGGTTAAGGTAATTGATTGCATCATCTATTGATCGTATAATTGTAGCAATGTTTCTGCCTTTGATATATCCTACTTGGTCGTTTTTAACTAATTTGTGGATGACTCTTCCAAGTCTTTCTGCCAATACTTTTGCCAGTATCTTGTAGTCAGTGTTTGTAAGAGTTATAGGTCTCCAATTAGTACCCTCACAACTGGGCAACGTCATTTTCATCCAAGCAAGGAATGGTTTTCATTTTCTAGGAATATACATCAACAGATTCACTAACGTTGTGTACTCTCTACCGGCCTGACTATACAATTTTTTTATAGAATGTTACCTGTTCTTCTAAAAATTTGTCGCTGATCTGTAACTACTTCCCCTGTGTCTTTACACAACCTGTGTGATGACTTTCTTCTTTCCTCTTGCTTTTTCTAAACTGCAGAAATATTAGTGTGTTTACGTTCACACCTCTTCAATCCACTTAATTCGTGCTCTTACCTGCGCACCTTTTGCTTGTGTGCTGCTTGTAGTAATTCTATCTTTTGTTTTATATAAATATCAAAATATTCTTGGTTGTCTTTACTCGTGACGTTATGAATCATTCGTTTTTTTTCAACTTCCAAGATTTCAAACTCTAATTTCTTTTCCTCATTTTCTTTGATTGGCAATAGGATTTTCCCATACTCACTACAAAATCTCTAATTTTGATTTTACATAATTCCCATGTATGCATATATGAATTTGAGTCTGGAAGGCTATTAATTTCTCTGTCTAACAAATCATTCATCTTCTGAACAAATACTGGGTCCTTTAAGAAACTATTATATAATTTCCAATAACTAGGTCCACGATTAGTTTAAAGGTCGCTGCTGTTGAGTTCTAATAATATTGCTTTGTGGTCCGAGTGAGGAAAATTGGACTGTTCACACAAAAACACATGAACTGTAGCATTTCCTCGGATAAAAAAACAATAATCTAAGCGACGGGCAATAAAGGGGTTTGCTCGAGACCAAGTGAAGTCTTTTTCGCTTTTATGAAATGCTCTCCACATGTCTGTAAGTTGTAGAGTAGCTACAGTTTTAAATGCTCTAACTTCTGGATCAGCATGGGCATGACCTGATATGATGTCTAGCTCATTGTCAAGAACACAGTTAAAATCACCAACTAGAAGAAAATTGTTTTCACTAAATTCATCTAACGTTTCTTGTAAATTTTTCATGAACAAACATTTTTTCTCTTGAGTTATTAGCGCGCATAAGCATTTCCGACTTTGAAACTATAATCATTGCAGTTAACTGAAACTACTAGAATTCTGTTATTTGCAATTTCTAATTTAACTTCCCCATCAAAATGTTTAGCTATTAAAATAACTTCTCCTTGACTTCTGTTTGTGCCTTCGTTGTAAAAAATTTGTCCCCCCCCCCATTGTTTTTCCCATATCAATAAAATATTAGTTGTTATGTGCGCCTCTTGAAGACATACTATATCAAATTTCTGAACTTTTAAATAGTGAAATACTGAATTTCTTTTAAATTATTTTTTCAAGCCTCTCACATTAATAGAACATATGCGTATTTTATCCATGAATAATATGGAATTTGTTATGAGTACAAATTTTCTTTACAGTACCCAAACATATACAAATATAAAACATTCCAGGCCATAGTCCGTAACACAAGCAAGGTTCATAATCCGGTTCAGTCCACGGATCGCAATGTTTCACCCATCTGTATTGCCTTTTTTGTCAGACTTAGCATTTAGAGGGGGTGACTTACGGAAATCCTGGCCTGTGTTTCTTTTTTTTGCTTTGTCCTTCCCTTTCACCTCCCTGGGACTGGTGCTCTCCCAGGGAGCGGAGCGGGGCGCTTCGGCGTCTCGGACCTGTGGCGGCGTGCAGAGTGAACCTGGAGGGTAGAGGTGAGAGTCGTCTGGCGTTTCCCAGGACGACCCTGGACTGCCCGCTCTCCTCCTCTCTCGTTGTCTCGCTCTCATCAGTACGGGAACTGTCTGCATCATTCTCTACACGCTCACGCTGCACAGCCACACTCTCACTCACACTGGCATCATTAGGTTTTACCAACGGGCACAACGGTCACCCTGCTTATGGCCAGTCTGCCTGCAAATTCTACAGACAATCTCGTGCTTACATACTGATGCATGGTGACCTGTGCTGAGACATTTGGAACAAACAGCTTGTTTACCCTTCAGCCTTTTTCTGTTCACGATGAAAACCTTTGCAGTGAAACACGCTGACTTTCAGAGTTTTTCCAGGGGTACGGGTGGAAGCGTAATGAACAGAAAAACGCCTTCCTGTAAGGAAAACGGGTTAGTTTTCCATCGGCATCTCTGGCTCTCTCTGCCTTTATCGCCGAACGCAATTCGCACCCAACTTTAATGAGGGAGTGTTCGATCTCTGAGTCAGCTACAGAAAATTGGCAAGTTATCGACCCAGACTTTCGTGTATGGCTTTTTCCTCACCAGTGTCGTCTCTCAAAGTAAAAGGATTAGTGTTAGACAATTGAACGACTGTTCCTCTCACACAAATACCTTGAACGAGGAGTTTTGCTCGGGCGTCCTGCGTGGCGGGATAGATCCTCCACAGGCTGCCGATCTGCTGTGCTCCCACAACAGACCCTTGGCCAGCAACCCGTTCGCCTGCCAGGCAGATTTCAACACGGAAGGGCGATTGTTGGAGGAGTCCGGAATATTCCTCGCCTTTACAAACACTGGGGTACTCCTATCCCGGACATCTTCGAGTTTCAAAATGTCAAGCCACGGAAACAAAAAAAAAAAAAAAAAAAAAAAAAAAAAAAAAAAAGAAGAAGAAGAAGAAGGAAAAGAATCGATGGCAAATGACTCGAATCGAAGAAGGAAACAGTCAACTTGACGAAAATCGAAAATTTATGCTAACACCGCTGGACGAGAATCAAACGAACGAAAAAAAACGGCTAAGTCAGAAACACGCTCACTCAGCCTGTATTCAACGCGTGCAGAGAGCGCAGAACGCGTTGAGCAGATTGTCTACCCCTCCTACTGATTTGAAACCCCAGACCCAGGCTTCCATCATGGAACTCTAGCAAGATGAATGGAACTTGCAGATAGATAACTATTTAAAATCCGTTCAAACCTGAAGAGTTTTTACCATGTTCCCGAGGTGGCAGTGAAGAAGAAATAATCTTGTGTATTTGCATACAGGCCGCTCCTTTTACACCCATTCTTATCTTTTAAAAAGTGAAGGAGCTCCGTAATGCATTCCATGTCATGTACCACGCACAGTGAAAGATATTATTTTAGAGTGTTGGGACTTGCATGATGTCAGACATAAATATTTGACAGCAGATTCCATGAAAACCTTGTTCAGAGATGTCCCGCCTGATGTGATTTTTTGAATTTCTGAAAGAGATTAACCTTTATCATCTGATCTGAGATTTTACAGAGGAAAGATTTTTGACAAAATTTCAGGTGTCTTTTTAGAACGTGTATTTTAAAGGAATGCCCCAATGACTTGAGAGTTGACGTCAACATGGTGACAGCTCTGATATGGCCCTTTACGGTCGGTGGGCTATAAGCAGCATTATATTACTGCTGACACCCCTCAAAGTCCTGCCAGCTAGACGAATGTAACTGTCCACTCTTTGCTGCTTACTCATCTCGGGTCGCCTCCTCTTTCCCTTGCCTGCTGGGAGCCACTTGATGACCTGGTTTGCTATTATTGTTCTGGAGAGCCTCAATATACGGCCTAGCCGGTAGAGGCACTGCTTGCAGGTAGTAGTTTCAAAACGAGGTGACTGAGGGCGGAAAATGAAGCAAGTTTTTTTAAATGAGAGGGTGTTAGTTCCGCCAGACGATACAGACAAACAGATTACAGGACAGAACACGATGCATTTCGACCTTTTGGGTCTTTTCAGGCAAAAAACAAACAGCATTTAGGACAATGAAAACGAGGAATGAGCAAACCACTTATCTGCAGGTAGTAGTTGATGTAGAAAATTGTTTGCATCAGCCTTCTATCTCTTCATTTGATATAAAGCTAGTCCACTTGATGCCCAGGTTTTTCAAGGGCATTTGGTGTCGGACGCCTCCACTTTTCTGTCCTGGATGGTTCTGAGTTGGTATCACTGGCTGATAAATTCTCTCGCTCACAATTTCTCTCGTTTATTGCCTCATCCTACTCTCACTCGCTCTCCCAGTCAATTAATGGGTCAATTAATTGTATTTACAGTTCAAACACGACACATCCAACCCACCTCGACCTTCACAAACTTTAAACTAGTACCCAGAAACCAGCTGCAATGGTGTATTGGTTAATGTCATGCCTAATGGGATCGGGGAGAGGGGGGAGGGGGGCACGATAACTCTCAGAAGCATTTAGTTGTTGATTTTGTTTCCCTGACATGTGGGAACCATGGGGTCCAATGGGAAGACAGGAACAGTGACGTTGAGAGTAATCCACTTCACAGGTGCGTGGTCGCACTGGTGGGGTGTACCACGTGTAGTAGTTTAGTGGAGGGCAGACAGACAGGGGGTGGACTTTGACCATCTGTCCTTTCTTTCCCAATGAGCCAAGGCGGACCATGAGAGGGAAGGGTGGCGTCAACGTTGGATTGCACTTTTTCAGTCCGTGAAATTTGGGACGTTTGCTCATAGTAGTTGTGTCATTGACTGATCTGTGTGGCCTGTCTGTGTCAGTGCTCAGGGGATTGAGTGCAGGTATAGGATATTGTATTTACACACTTTGATTGTGTTTCTTGACTCTATGTACTAGATATACATGTATGTATCTCTCTCTCTCTCTCTCTCTCTCTCTCTCTCTCTCTCTCTCTCTCTCTCTCTCTACTTCTTCTTCTCTAATTTTGTGAGTTTTATATAGATAGATAGGTAGATAGATAGATAGATATTGTAGAATTTTTTTAGATCTATGAGGATATCTACCGTAGATTACTCCCGGACAGTGTTGTAAGTTCTAATCCATAATCAATCACATTGAGTACAACTACGTGATACAGTCAGTAGAGATGGTGCTGCTCATTGCCTTTAGATACCTTTGCTTTCATGGCAGACAGGCCCTTTTTGTATTTAAGAAAAATATTCTCCACATACTTTATACAGGTCAGCATTCTGTCAAAGCCTATACTCAAACAGCATAGGTTATCATTTGTTTCAACTGATATTCTACAGAAAGAAATTGGTGAGGGTAATTGTCCTGATGTCTTCATGTTGAGAGTGTAGACCAGTATCTGGACTTTTGTAGGGTTGATGGGCGATCCAGTTTCTTCACACCCTAGAGCAATGTTGTTCAGCTCTTTCTGTACTGCTTTCTGTCTTTCTTGAACATTCTTTAATGTTTTTGTGGATCAGACCATCGTCTGCTAGAGCCATCACTCGAGCAATTCCGTTTCTACTGACGCTTGTAACGCCTTTAGTGTAACCATTGTATAACCAGGGAACAGGAGAACCTTGAGGTAATCCCAGTTCATGAGTACAGACGTCCAGGCTTCAGATTGCAGGATGACGGTTCGCTCCTGAAGTGCTGCTGCAATCAATCGTGTAAATGTCTCACTGACTTCATAGTCAAGGAGTGGCTCCATAAGAATCGTGAGCTGAAGTTTGTTGTATGCATCTTCCAGGTCTGTTGCGAATGCCAGTGTTTCTTCCTTTCTTTGAAATCCTTCTTTTTCTTCATAGGCAGAAGCGGTCGCATTTCCCAATGTTTTTTTTTCACCTGCTATACAGCCTCCTTGATTGAGCGGGAAGATATTTCGACTTTCGATGTTTCTTGTGAATTTTCTAGCTGTGATTAGTTCCCTGAGCTTTCCTACTATTTTCTGCACAGTAAGTACGAAGTAGTCATTTAGTCAATGATGATCTTTTTCCAGTCCTTTTTTTTTTTTTTTTAAACTTTCATGTAACTGTGCATCCAGTCTTCTGGGACATAGCCTTTGTCGAAAACGCCCCAGTAGAAATGAAGAGATGGGTTCTGTCCTCTTCTGAGAGCTGTTTGATACCTGTATACAGCTGTGGCGTAGCACATATGGATTAGTCTGCACAAAGTGACGCCACCCTTATTGAAACTGAAACTTATGAATGCATCTTGGAGAATAGTCCTCAGAAATGTTTTACCCACCACCTCTGATGTCTGTATGTCTGGAGAGTAGTGGACGCCCAGGAATATCATGAAGGGAACCGTACAGTACATCCTCTTTTGCAGTGATAGAGCAGAATGGATCGCTCGAGCATGATCTTCATCATCCACATCCTCATCCTCAATTTTTGTGCCCTTTGAGTCCTGCCCTCTTGGTGACCTCAGTACATGTTTCCTCTCCATGTCTTGCTTGTCTGCATCAAAGTATCCGTAATGACAAGTCCTTGGGGCCGTCACTGGATGGAGGTGGCTGTGCATTCAGGTGGGGGGTGGTGGGTGGTGGGGGGGGGGTCATTTACGTTGGGGTGGGGGTCACAGCTAAGCCAAATTCTGTTGTCATCAGGGGATTTATTAGATGATGTCCTGCGTTTTGTTGGATCAAACTAGACATTTCCGAACACCACCAGGGTGCCTCAGTAAAGTGCCTCATTTCTGAACACCATCAGAGTGCCTCAGTAAAGTGCCTCATTTCTGAACACCACCAGAGTGGCCTCAGTAAAATGTCTTATTTCTGAACACCACCAGAGTGCCTCAGTAAAGTGCCTCATTTCTGAACACCATCAGAGTGCCTCAGTAAAATGTCTTATTTCTGAACACCACCAGAGTGTCTCAGTAAAGTGTTTCATTTCGGAACACCACCAGAGTGCCTCAGTAAAGTGTCTCTTCTGGAGGGCTGCCTCATGATGGCCCAATATTGAGAACTCCCACGAGACCCTTGAGTCAGGCTGTGAAAGGATATAGCTTTGTACAAGTCAGGGTAGGTGGGTGGGTGGGTGTGTGGAAGGACGGGGACTGGGTGTGGAGGTGAGACGTAATTAGCGACATGGGAGTAACATCACTGAATAGTGCAAGGAAAATTAGAGACCACAAAAAAGGAAACGGTCAGATATGTTGAAAACAGGTGAAATAGGTGAAAGATTTTACCCCCTCTTGGATCAATTTTTAGACACAAATGTCCACACTATAATGCGAGTGTTTCTTATCATCATCATTTGCAGCAGCAGCAACAACAGCAGCAGCAGCAGCAGCAGTATCTTCAGCATCAGCATAATCAGCATCATCACTAGTAATAGTAATAGTAATAGTTTGTAGTAGCAGCAGCTGCTGCAGCAGCAACAGTAGTAGTAGTAGTAGTAGTAGTAGTAGTAGCGGCAGTAAAAGCAGCCAAAGCAGTAGCACAAGTGTGGTGATGGTAGTGGTGATAGCAGTAGCAGTAGCAGCAGAAGGTGTCTTAGCAGCAGAAGAATTAGTAGCAGCAGCAGCAGCAGCAGCACAGCACAGCACTGACTCTGGCAGTGGTCTGGCAGTCTTTCTTTGCTGGAGAAAGCAGAGTACCTGGTGTGGATGGACACCTCCGTACGATGGAAAAACTCCACCCCCCTAGCCGACATGTTCAGCCGAGTCCGAGCCAGCAGCTACCTGGCCAGATCCAATGCAGTATCGATTAGTGTCCGCACTCAGGAGTCCACGGCTCGGTTTTCTTCGGTGACCACCTGTGCCAGTACACGCCTTTCAGCCAAACGTCAGCAGGATTCGGGTTCTATTACAACGACAGGTAGGGCCACTGAGGGGAAAAACAGGGATGGGGGGACCAACTTGCTGCAGGAAGGTGAATAAGAAACACCATGAAGAAGATGTAAAACGCTTCCCGTTTTCTCTTGTTTGAGTTTTTTTTTTCTTTTAAAGAAACCGACGATTTTTTTTCAAGAATCTCAGTGTTTTGTGTTTGACGTGTGTGTGTGTGTGTGTGTGTGTGTGTGTGTGTGTGTGTGTGTGTGTGTGTGTGTGTGTGTGTGTGTGTGTGTGTGTGTGTGTGTGTGTGTGTGTGTGTGATGATGATGATGATGATGATAACATACGTTATTTACAAACTTCTGTAATAATTATATTTGCGGAATAAGAAAAAATTCTGAACAGGAAAATCGTCTATCATAAATTCCGGTTGCACGTGGTTATTTTTTTCCAAACTGTTAAGCTTCTTTATTCAAAATAGTTCTGAAAACAATGCATAAGGGGAAATACAGTGTGTAAAAACGTAATTATTGAAAATAAACAACATACTGCTCATACTTATAACTTGAATTTTACATTCTCAGAACAATATTGTAGAAAAATAGACACTTATCTAGCAGAGAGAGAGAGAGAGAGAGAGAGAGAGAGAGAGAGAGAGAGAGAGAGGGGGGGGGGGGGGCGCAAGCCGATTGTACGATGAAAGTTGACGTACTTTGGTTTTTACGAGTTCTGCTGATTTTCCACTGGGGCTGTGTTGGGTGATATAATGATAGTTGTAGCGGGCCATGATCATATCAATAATAACATGATGTACAGGTCATCATGCATTCATGATTTAATCCGGGTCTGCAAACATTGGTTTATGTAGGAGCAATCTAGGAATAAAAGCTCATATACAAGTTTGTTTTTCCCCCCGAGCGATACAATATTCAGCATATCTATATTTAAGTTTGTTGAGGAATACTTGCAGTCTGGAGATTTTTGTTCTATCTTACACTGATATAGACTGTGTTTAGCAAATAATGCAATGAAATAAAATACATGATCCATATGTATATCTTTGTCAGTCCAATGGTGGCTAATGGTTCACTTACCTGCACGTGAAAGGTAGACAGACATTTTTTCATTCATTCAGCCCACCAGCGTTTCCCAGAAAACGTTGAGTGACCTTATAGTGTCAAATCACATGTGTAGTACCATCCTTAACTAATCTACAGAAAGTACACACATCACTATTTTGTACACCATTTTTTAACAGAAAATTAGTCCAAAGGCATTTGTGGGTTACTCACAACTGTAACCGTTTCAGTTTTACGTGAGAAATTTTGCTAAGGTACCAAAAACAGCTTTTCCTGTTATTTCCAACATTCAGTTTTGTATCTCAGTTTGGAGAGCATTTTTTGGACGAATAGGAAACTCTATCAACATACTGCAATATTAGTTTTATTCTTTACAAACTGATGTCAGCTTTTATAACATGTATGCCTATTTAAACACTTGTTATATTTATTTCAATTTTAATTTTTGTTTTTAAAACCACAAAAAGTAGCAATTCAAGTTTACCTTGTATTTCTGTTTGAATTGTTCATAAGAGATAAACTTTCCGTTTTCAAGCACAAAAAAAACGATACAGCGTATACCTTTGTTGATGCATACTTTTTCCCCAAAATAGCCTTCTTTCCAACTTGTATTCTGGTACCATGAAAGACTGGTTCCACAAGGAGTTCACTAGCATTCTTACAGTAAAACTTGTAGGAAAAGTGTTTGTAAACAGTAAATACATCTGTCCAAATTATACTTGATTTGATTTACAAAAAGAAAGAAGTATCACTAGTCATTCTTATTCAAAGTCATTTGAAAGTGAAAAGTTAAATATTGCCAATTTTTTCCATTCATAGGTTGTGGTCTGAATTTTCTGAAACCAAGTTAATTCTAATGCAGAAGCAAACGTTTTTAAATTCCGGTGTGCAAGACCACGGTTTTGTACTCTTTGATGTGTAGCAATTCTATCTATCTTGTCTGGGTTTTTGTCCACACAATTTGGTAACAGTAACTTTGTAAAGTCTGAAAAAAAATTGGTGGATTAGGTTACAAAAGCCATAAGTGGATGAGTTTTGATAAAATTTTTAAACTGCCATCCTGCCCAAAGGAGTTATTTGTCTTTTCACCCATGTTGTGAACAGATGTTTCACGTCTGCTAATTTGTCTGAACAGTTATGATCTGCACACTTTAGTAAATCGTTGGTAAGCCAAATTCCAAGAATTTTGAACTTTGGTGGGTTTTCACTCCATATCTAAGTGGTCCACATAACGAACTGCAGAGTTTTTTGCTACTCCCCCCCCAAATTGTGTTAATTTTTCTTTTCCAGGATACACATACAAGCCTGATATTCGGCAAGACATTTTAAGTACTTTTATACATGTTTCAAATTTTGCCGCCTGCTAAAAGAATGTATGTATCATCTGATGTTGAGAAACGTTTATGTTCGGTGGTATTAATAATCATTCCACGCATGTTTACTTTTTCGCGAGTCATTGTTGCTAGAATTTCCACACATAATAAGTATGGCGATAGTGGGTCACCTTGTCTGTATCCTCGGTCTGTCTTACATCAGCTGGAAACTTGACCATTAACAAGGACCCATGATTTATTTTTGTAGAAGGTTTCCACCTATTTACAGAAGCCCCCCTGAAACCAAATGGCCTCAATACTAAACAAAATCCCAGCTTACTGAATCAAATGCTTTCTTAACATTGGGTTTGTAAAAGCCCTGGCAGGTTGTGTTCTTCTAAATAAGCGTTTGTGTAATAAATAAATCATTATTATCCTCTGCGTATCTATTCCTAACAAAACATGTTTGGCCCCCATTAATAAGACCATATATAACACATCTGTAAACCGTTTTGGCTAAACACGATGATCCTATTTCATACATAGCCTTCAACTACTTTTTTTTTCAGATTCTGTTGTTGTCAGGGTTGTGCTGGCACTGGTAATTCTAAAGAAATTAGTGCATTAAACTTTGCCAAGCACACACATACACACACACACACACGCGCGCGCGCGCGCGCGCGCGCACGCATGCGTGCGTGCATACACACACACACAC